>JAQZBX010000670.1:0-101119 GCA_029593785.1 Cabassous unicinctus | reverse complement strand
GAAAATGAGCAGATAGAATATTTGAGGAAATAACTTCCATAAACTTCTTAGCCCTTATGAAGGACATAAATATCAATATCCAAGAAGGACAACATACCCCAAAGAGAATAAATCCAAATAGACCTACCTCAAGACACCTATTATTCAGAATGACAAATATCAGAGATAAAGAGAGGATTCTAAAAGTAGCAAGAGAAAAGCCAACCATCAAGTAGAAGGGAACATTGATAAGATTAAATGTCAACTTCTCATCAGAAGTCACAGAGGTGAGGAGAAATTGATATGATGTATTTAAGGTACTGAAAGAGTAAAGCTGCCAGCAAAGAATTCTGTACCTGGCAAAACTGTCCTTCAAAAATGAAGGTGAATTCAAAGTCTTCACAGACAAACACAAACTGATAGATTATGTTACCAAAAACCATAATTACAAGAGATAATAAAGGGAGTGCTGCAGCCTGAAAGGAAAAAACAAGGGCCGGAGATTTGAAGAAGAGTTTAGGAATGAAGATTATTAAGAAGGGTAAATTAAAGGGTTAGAAGACAGAAAATAGAATGATATGACAACAGAGAGCCAAAGGACAAAATGGATGAGGTAAATAATTGCCTTTAAAATAATAACATTGAATGTTAATGGATTGAATGTCCCAATCGAAACACATAAACTGATAGAATACATTTTAAAAAAATATGAGCCATCTACATATTTTCTACAAGAGACCCACCTAAGATGTAAGGACACATCCAGGTTAAAAGTGAAATGTTGGAAAAAGGTATTCCATGCAAATAGTAACCATAAATATCTGGAGAAGTGAAACTAATATTGGACAAAATAGATTTCAAATGCAAAACTGTTATAAGGGATGAAGAAGGTCATTATATTTTAATAAAAGGGGCAATTCACTGAGAAAATATAACTATATTAAATATTTATGCAACTAACCTGAGTTCCCCAAGATACATGAGACACACACTGGTAATAGATGTCTCTACAATAATAGTTGGAGACTTCAGTACACCACTCCCAGTATTGAATAGAACATCTGGACAGAAATTAAAGAAACAGAGAACTGGAATAATATGATAATGAACTAGACCTAGCAGATAACTATAGAGCATTGTTCCCCAAAATAGCAGGATATACTTTCTTTTCAAGTGCTCATGGATCCTTCTCCAAGATAGACTATATGTTGGATCACAAGACAAGTCTCATTAAATTTAAAATATTGAAATTATACAAAACACTTTCTCTGATCATAAAGGAAAGAAGCTGGAAATCAATAGTGGATAGAAAAAGGTAAATTCATAAATATATGGAGACTAAACAACAAACTCTTAAATAATCAGTGGGTCAAAGAGGAAATTGCAAGAGAATTCAACAAATATCTTGAGACAAATGAAAATGAGAACACAACATGTCAAAACCTATGGGACACTGCAAAGCCAGTTCTGAGAGGGAAATTTATAGCCCTCAATGCTTACATTAAAAAAGAAGAGAGAGCTAAAATTGAAGATCCAACTGCACCCCTGGGAGAAATAGAAAAAGAACAGCAAATGAATTCCAAACAAAGCCGAAGGAAAGAAATAAGAAAGATCAGTGCAGAAATAAATGAAATTGAGAACAAAAAAGCAGAAAGACTCAACAAAAGCAAAAGTTGGTTATTTGAGAAGATCAACGAAATTGACAAACACTTAGCTAGGCTGGGAAAAAAAAAGAGTAAACATGTATAAATAAAACCAGAAATGGAAGGGGAGACATTACCAGTGACCCTACAGATATAAGAGAGATCATAAGAGGATACTAAGAACAACTGTGTTCCAAAAAAACCTAGAAAATGTAGACAAGATGGACAAATTCCTAGAAACACACATACTACCTACACTGAACCTAGGTGAAATAGAAGACTTCAACAAACCAATCACAAATGAAGAGATAGAAACACACATCAAAAGAAAAGCCCTGGACCAGATGGCTTCACAGGTGAATTTAACCAATCATTCAAAGTCGATCTAATATCAATCTTGCTGAAACTCTTCCAAAAAAATTGAACAGGAAAGGATGCTACGAAACTCATTCTATGAAGCCAACATCACCTTAATACCAATACCAGATAAAGATACTACAAAAAAAGAAAATTACAGACCAATATCTCTAATGAATATGGATGCAAAAATCCACAACTAAATATTGAAAACAGAATCCAAAAGCACATGAAAAGAATTATACAGCATTATCAAGTGGGTTTTATCTCAGGCATGCAAGGATGGTTCAACACAAGAAAATCAATTAGTGTAATAAACCATATTGACAAATTGAGGAAGAAAGATCACTTGATCTTTCAACTGATACAGAAAAGGCATTTGACAAAATATAGCACCATTTCTTGATGAAAAAAAAAAAACACTCCAAAATATAGGAACAGAAGGAAGCTTTCTCAATATGGTAAATTGCATATATGAAAAACTTACAGCTAACATTGTACACAATGGTGAAAGAGTGAAAGCTTTCCTGCTGAGATCAGGGACAAGACAAGGATGCACATGGTCAACATTGTCATTCTTTATTGTCTAGAGGGTCTAGTTAGAGTTATTAGGCTAGATAAAAAAATAAAAGCACCCAAATAGGAAAGGAAGAAGTAGACTTTTCACTATTTGCTGATGATATGATCCTATATCTAGAATCTCCTGAAAACTCCAAAACAAAGCCACTAGAACTAATAAATGAGGTCAGCAAAGTGGTGGGATAGAAGATTAATACACAAAAACCAATAGTGTTTCTAAACACAACTGATGTGCAATCTGAGGAGGAAATCAGAAAAAAGTTCCATTTATGATAGCAACTAAAAAAGTCAAATATTTAAGAATAAACTTAACAAAGGACGTAAATGACCTATACTCAGAAAACTACAGAACATTGCTAAAAGAAACTGAAGAAGACAATTAAATGGAAGGACATTCCATGTTCATGGATTGGAAGACTAAATATCATTTAGATGTCAATTGTTTTCAAACTCATTTACAGATTCAATGCAATCTGAATAAAAATAACAACAGCCTTTTTTTGCAGAAGTGGAAAAATCAATTATCAAAAATTTGGTAGGGTAAGAGTCCCCAAACAGCCAAAAAGATCTTTAAAAAGAAGAATGAAGTTGGGGAACTTTAACTTCTGGACTTTAAAGCATATTATTTAGCTACAGTGGTAAAAACAGCATAGTACTGGCATAAAGACTGACATGTTGACCAACTGAACCAAATTGAGAATTCAGAAATAGACCCTTACATCTACAGTCAAGAGATTTTTTTTTCTGAATAAGTTATTATATTCCAAACTTAAAAGTATCTTACAAATATAGAGTACAGATGAAATGGTTATCAGAAGAGGGGGATAATATATATTAGGCCCTGATTTAGGCACAAGCAGTTTGCAGAACTATACCTATATAGTGTTTTTTTCCCCTTAGAAATAAATTTTATTGTTATGTATTAATAAAGCATAAACCCATCCAAAGATTACAATCAATGATATTTGGTGTAATCACATTTATGTGCATTCATCACTCCAATCATTCCCAGAGCACTTTCACTATTCCAATAATAATATTAAACTAAAAACAAACAAAGTTCACCACCTGTCAATCTCTCTATGCCTAACCTGCTTTGCATAGCTGCTATTCTGCTTCCTTCTCTCTAGTATATTTGTATTTATATTTTGTAAAAAGAGTATATTATATGCAATATCTCCCACATTTGTGTTTTATATGATGTTTTACTATCTTATACAGTCCCATGTTAACCTTTTCAACTTTCCTTCTAGTAATATACATGACTTTAGACTTTCCCATTCAACCACTGTCATACCCATACAATAGCACTGCTAGTTACAAACACCATGTTATGCTTTAACCACCAGAAAATGTGAGAGGGGGGTGGTGTAGAGGAATGAAAGCTGAGGGTTAATCTGTGCAGAATTGTTAAAAAGGTTGTTTGTAAATCTTTGGAAATGAATAGAAATGGTTAAAGCAGTCCAAGGTGGTCAAGTCCTCCCAGGTGGGCCAGAACAGTCTATTCAACAAATGGTGCTGAGAGAACTGGATATCCATATCCAAAAGAAAGAAAGCAGTCCCCTATCTCACCTTATATAAAAATTAACTTAAAATGGATCAAGGACCTAAATATAAACGCAACAACCATAAAGCTCCTAGAAGAAACTGTAGGAAAACATCTTCAAGGTCTTTTGGTAGGCGATTGTTTCTTAAACCTTACACCCAAAGCACAAGCAACAAAATGGAAAATAGATAAATGGTTCCTCCTCAAAATTAAACACTTTTGCACCTCAAAGGACTTTGTCAAAAGGTTGAAAAGGCAGCCAACACTATGGTAGAAAATATTTGGCAATCACATATCCAATAAGGGTTTAATATCCATGGTATACAAAGAGGTCATGTAACTCAACGATAAAAAGACAAACTACCCAATTAAACAATGGGCAAAAGATTTGAAAAGACAATTATCCAAAGAAGAAATACATGTGGTAAAGAAACACATGAAAAAAATATTCCACATCACTAATGATTAGGGTAATGCAAATCAAAACTACAATGAGATATATTTTTCACACCTATTAGATTGGCCACTATTAAAAAGTTGGAAAACTGTAAATATTGGAGAGGATGTAGGGAGATAGGAATGCTTATTCACTGTTGGTGGGAATGTAGAATGGTACAGCCACTGTGGAGGAATATTGGCAATTCCTAAGGAAGTTGAATATAAACTTGCCGTGTGACCTGGCAATAATGTTACTAGGTATATACCCAGAAGAACTGAGAGCAGAGACATAAACAGACATCTCCATAAAAATGTTCACAGCAGCATTATTCACGATTGCCAAAAATTGGAAATAACCCCTGTGTCCATCAACTGATAAATGGATAAACAAATTGTGGAGTATCATGTGATGGAATATTATGCAACGGTAAGAAAAGATGAAGTCCTGGAGCATATGACAACAGAGATGATCCTAGAGGATGTTATGTTGAATGAAGCAAGCCAGACACAAAGGAAAAAATACTGTATGATTGTGCTGTTGTGAACTGGATATATTATGTAAATTCATGGAGTTAATGATTGGAATATGGGTCACCAGAAAATAGATGAAGGTTAGAGAATGGAAAGCTGAGGGTTAATCTGTGCAGAATTGGTGAAAAGGTTGTTTGTAAATCTTTGGAAATGAATAGAAATGTTTAAAGCATATCATGGGGAAGCGGATGTGGCTCAAGCAATTGGGCTCCCATCTACCATATGGAGGGTCCCGGGTTCAGTTCCCAGGGCTTCCTGGTGAAAGCAAACTGGCCCACGTGGAGAGCTGGTCCACATGGAGAGCTGGCGCAACAAGATGATGCAACAAAAAAGAGACACAGAAGAGAGACAGTGAGAGATGCAACAAACCAGGGAGCTGGGGTGGTTCAAGTAATTGAGTGCCTCTCTCCCACAGCAGAAACTCCTGGGATTTGTTCCTGGTAACTCCTAAAGAGAAGACAAGAAGACAAACAGACACAGAAGAATGCACAGTGAATGGACACAGAGAGCAGACAGTGAGCACAAGCAGTGTGTGTGGGGATATATAAATAACATAAATCTTTAAAAACATAAAGCATAACATGGTGTTTTTAACTAGCATTGCTATTGTATGGGTATGACAGTGGTTGAAAGGGAAAGTCTAAGGTCATGAATATTACTAAAAGGAAACCTAAAAACTGTAACATGGGACTGTACAAGATAGTAAAACCTCATGTAAAACAAGAATATGGGTGATATTGCATATATAACATTGTTTTTACAAAATATAAATACAAATATACTAGAGAGAAAGAAACAGAATAGCAGCTATATTCAACAGGAGAAGCCTAGAGATTGAGAGGTGATGAGTTTTGTTTATTTATTTGTTTTTTTTTTATTATTGTTATTGGAATAATGAAAGTGCTCTAAGAATGATTGAAGTGATGAATGCACAATTATGTGGTTACATATCATATCATTTATTGTACACTTTGGATGTATTTATGCTATATTAATATATATTAATGAAACTGATTTATTAAAAAACAAATTAAAATATAAAATAAAATTAAGATTGTAACATTCCTTTGATCAAAGTGCTTCAATAGAACCCTTTGCATTTAGAATGAAATCTAAACAAATTTACCAGGGCATGTAAGGCTTATTTGATCTGTTTAATTATCTTAATTTACATTGTATCACTCTTTCTCCAACTTGAAATACTCCATCCAAGTTAGTCTTTTTTATTCTCCTTAGACATGCCAGGCTTATTACCACCTCAGGAAATAGTTTGGAAGCATTTCTGTAGGTTATAGCTAAGGAACTAGGATATTACTTTTAGTGTAATAAGAGATTTGAGGGTGTTGAGGAAGGGTCCAACTTGATCATCTCAGATTTTATGTGGATAATTGACTATAAGGGTTTAGAATGGAAGCTTAGAGAACCAGTAAGAATAGTAAGACAGACTTCCAGGGGAAATGTACAAATGGCTTAGAATGAGCAGTTATGGTGAATGTATTGAAAAATGATAGGAATTGGGATTTATTTTTTAAATAAGGGGGAATTTAATGATAGATTAGGTTATAATGGAAAGGTAGTCATCCTGTTTAACATCCAGGTTTTTTTAATTTTATTTTATTTTTCTCCCCCACCTAGGAAAATGGTACACTTTTAAAAGATACTACTATCTCCTTCTTATAACATACAAAATGAAAAGAATGAGGTAACTAGTAGATCTTCAAATGTCTTTTTACTAGTTCACGATCTGCTAGTCATCTCTCATAGTGTCAGGAAATATAAGACAGAGATAATGGAAAAGAGCTTAAATAAATTCATTCACTCTTCAACAAACAATTTTTGAGCACCGGTTATGTTCCACGCAGGGAATTAGGGCTGGAGTGCTTAGAACACACAAGACTCCCTCTAGTAGTGGGAAACAAAATTCCCTTGAGTGGTGGGAAACATATAAACAAACAAACAAACAAACAAACAAACAAAAATACATGAGAGGTAAGGATGTAACTCATTTTTTTACATATAGATATGCAGTTGTCTCGGCATCATTTCTTGAAGAAACTACTCATTCTTATTGAATTATCTTTGCATCCTTGTGAAAATTAATGGTAGCAGAGACTGTCCTGTAAAAAGTGTTAAATGTAGATAGGCAGGGCTCAACTCTCTCACAAAAACAATGGAGGGAGGACAACAAGCTGTTAAATGAGGTGCTTTGGGGATCCGCAGAACAGAAGAGTGCTGCACATCCTCCAGGAGGGTGAGGGACAGAGACATGAAGAAGCCAAAATGAAAATCATGAATTCTTACCTCTGTGGCCAGGAATGTCACACATTCCCCCACTCTCAAGGTGAACAGCCTGGATAAAATCTGTGGATCACTGAAGCCATCTTAGAGGGGAATGGAATTCTTCTTTCCTGGGAAAAGGAATGATGCTGTGAAGTGCAGAGAGTGGTTCTCTTCAGTGAGTTTGTCAAGCAGAGTCTACTTTGAACCTCGGCTCTGGAGTTCATCTGGAGTGGATGTTGAAAGTTACATCTCCATGGAAAGATTTTTCAATAAGTGCCATCTGCTGGCTAGCTGGGAAACTCCAAGGAGAAAAAAACGTTCTTTTGGAGTCTCTCATCCTTAGATGCTTTGGATCAGCACTGTGCCCCATGGGTGAGTCCCTAGCCTTATTTTGATAACATAAGCTGGACAATTTTAAAGACTTAGAATTAGTTGAACCAGAAATCAAAGAAGAGCTGTAAAATAAAACCACTAGGCACAAGACAGAAATTGTCCATATTCAGATGCCTAGACATCAACAAAATATCACAATCCATACTAAGAAACCAGAAGAGATGACCCAGGCAAACTAACAAACCAAAAATGCTGACAAGACACAGGACTTAATACAACTAATCAATGAAGATCACACAAATCTCCTAAATCAATTCAAGGATTTGAAGGAAAATATGACCAAAGAGATAAAGGATATTAAGAAGACAGGAATTTGAAAGACTGAAAGCCTGAAAAGAAAAGTAACAGAGCTTATGGGAATGAAAGACACAATGGATGAGATCCAGAATACATTATATGAACTAAATAAGATGAATAAACTCATGGACATAATCTCTAGAGTATACGTTACTAGGAGATAGAATGTGGGTGGGGAATGGGAGCTGATACTTAATGCATATAGTATTTTAATAAGTTCTATTTTAAATGTGTGGAAAAGAATAATGTAGATGTTAACATATTGTAGCGAGTTTAACTAACATTGCTGCTTTATAAATGTGATTGGGGCTGAAAGGGGTAGTCTGTGTAGGTAAAAGTCAATTGAAAGGAAGCTACATAATTAAGATCCAAACTATATAACAGTGATTTTGTTGTTGGATGAACATTGTGGTTAGTAGTATAAACATAAGAATCTTTTCCTTTTACAACGTGTTAAGAATATGGTAATACATGGGAAAATTGCAAATAATGTAACTTTTGGATGATAGAGAACAATAATATTGCAATATTTTTGCAATAATGCCACAAAGGTTATATCAATTCTAAGGGACAAAAATTGGGGGATATATGGCATTTTTTATTTTGGATAATGAAAACATTCTAAAATTGACTTAGGTAATGACCACAAAGCTCTTTGATACAAATGAGAGACACTGAATGTACACTTTGAATGGATTGTACAAAGCATGGGTCTGTACAGCACAATAAATCTTATGGTGGAAGATGGATTGTGTTTAAAAGAACAAAAATGAGAATGTGCTCTTATGAACTATAACAAATATATAATATTAATACAAGGTGATAATATTTGGGTGGTTTAGGGGGGAAATAAACCAAATGTAAGATATTGGCTATAGTTAGTAGTAATATATGACAATGCTTTTTCATATTTGTAGTAAATGTTTCACAGCAATGCAAGTTGGTGGTGGTGGAGTGATGTATGTGAGCCCCGAATGATGATATGCATGCTTGTTTTGTAAGTTCACAACTTTTAATAACGTTTGTTGTTTATGTAAATTCATGTATGAATAAAAAATAATAAAAAAAATACATAGTATGTCAGATGGTGCAAAGGCTGTGGAGAAAAGAAAGCAGAGAAGTAAAACTAGAAATTGCTGCATCCGAGGTGATAGGGTTTGCCTCACTGTTCTAGAGCCTTATGGGATTAGAATCTGTGTATGAGAGAAAAATCCAGGTTTTTTCCTGGGTTGTGTGATAATGGACTTAACAGAGATAAAGAGTGGACTTTCTCAAGGCAGATGGGGATGACAGTGGAGTGAATGTTTCAGGGAAAGAAGAGTATTGGTTTCATCAGTAGCTCAGAGAAGTCTGAGGTGTTCCCGTTCATTCTAGTGAGCAGGGAGGTGGGAGCTTACACAGGGGCAATTCAGTTTCGTGTAAGTCAACAAACTCGTCACCTATTTCTCTAACTGCAATATATTTCCACATAGATACAGCCACAATTTAATTATTTTGGCTATGTATCTATGACTGTTTTAACTAGCATTCAACATCAATAAAGTCAATTATTATCTCATTTGCTTGCTTTCCATTTTCCTTTATAATCCTCTGTTATTTCACCACACTGTACTCTTAAGATATGGATGGATTGTATGGTTTCTTTCAGTTATTTTCTGTCACCAGTGTTATTATTGCCTTTTTAAAAGTTATCTTAGATTTTTCTGTGATAATGTAAATTAAAATTAACACCAAAATTTCAATTACTCACAACAGCAAACATTAATATAAGATTATAGCTACTGGAAGTGGCTGTAGATGAGAAAAAAATTATTTTGCTATGCTTTTATGCCCTAGTCCTACTGTATTCTCTCTATATTTTCCCAAATTCTGCTTGCATATTGGCCAGTATGCTTCTGAGCTCATCTCTTTATTGTGCTATCTTAGCAAATTCAGCTAAAAGTAACTAACCCACATTAGTTACATACTGTTGAGATACTTCTTTTATTTTACAGAAACTTACACATTCATCTGCTTCCTTTTCTGCATTCCAAATTATTACAGGCATACAATTTTAATAAATATTCAACAGTTTCAATAAATATTTCATGCCTGCATGATGTATGTTGCTATTTTCTACTTTCCATAACAATGTCTTACAAATATAATGTGTACTGGAAAAAAAGCAAGTTATAAAGAACATCATATTAAAATATTCACCTTTTACTTCTGAGGTCTAATTGTATTCCTGAGGATTTCCTCCTCCTAGAGAGTTTGAAAATGAAAATCCTCCAGAGGTTCTGAACTTAATTTCTAAGGCTGTCTGAGGAGTGCTTTTATTCTAAACAAAATACATATGCAGTAGGAGGGTTTTGCTATTAATCACATATATTATAATACAATTAATCATATTTTAAAAATATTCCCCTTATCCTACAATTTTTCAATACATTCACCATTATTTCCCTGTCCACACCATAAGCATGTTTTTCCGGGGATTCTACTTTTCTCTTCTTACTGGGTCTCTCTGTTTCCCAATTACCTTCTAAATCAATTGTCCACATACAATTCAGGGTGATCAATTTATACCCTCATACCCTCAAAAACTTTCATTAAAGTAAAAAGAAGACCCAGTTTCCCTACCTGCAGCCTACAGCAGTGCTCCCAAACCATATTTTCATCATGATAGAAAATGATAGCATAGTTGGACACATTAAAATAAATAATGATGCATCTCACCCTGAAGGTGACTGCCCTGCGTTGCCACACATATAGCTGATGGGATCAATATCACTGCACACTTGGCTTTTATTCAATTTCTGGCTCAATGTCTTAGCTGATCCAGCTCTTGATCACCAATCCCAATCTCATTTCCTATCTCTTCTAGTTTTGTTTCACTTCTAGCTCACTACATTCTGGTTCAAGGCCATCTTGCTCTACCTTGAACATGGTTTTAGTTTATAGATACATTTATTTTTATTTACATAATTATTCAGATATTTGTGTCCCTTTTAAAAAAAGTAGGATGTGGGATATCTTATAAAAGTGGATAAAATAATTTTGATATTTAATAATACAAATAAGGACATCTAAGGAGAAAAAATTAAAATATTTTAATAAAAATAGCATTAAGAACGATATTTTAATGGTTGAGTTTTCTTTTTTCCATTATTATATTTTGAATATGACCCACATTCAAAACAAATAATTAGTATTAGAGCTAGGAATGAAACTAATTATTATTCATCCAACTCTGAATATCTTATTTTCAGTGGCAAAGTTATTGCAGAAATATGTTTCCTGGATAATATTAAATACCAAAAATTTAAAATCATTAAGATTTAGATTTAAAATATGAGGAAATAAAATTCATCCCAGTTACAAGCCATTGAAGAGACCATCTCCAGATCTCTTGTTTCTTACAGTACTCTTAAAAAACGTATTTGAAAAAAACAAAAACAAACAAACAAAACCTTTAATCTTAATTGTTGTTAATTGCTTCCATCACGCATACAAACTGTTACATTTACAGTGAGGTTTGTATGAAGTTAAATTTTGATGAACAATCAGTGAAAGTTGTAAGTAGATTAAAGAATTGTGATTGGTATATTTTTCCGTTAAGAACCCTAAGAGGGATCATATTATATAACAGAAGTATCCAAACTTCACTTCCTCAACTTTTAAGATATATAAGAGACCCAGGGAGCCAGAGTATAAAGAAAGTTGGCACAAAGATTTGAGAGAATATTGAACAAACTGACAACTTCACATTTTAGGAGTTATAGAGAAATGTTGCTTAGGAAAATTGGAAAAATAATACTTTGAGTCTGTTCAAAGGATTCATATTAGATAAGTAAATTAAGTGGATTATTTGGCTGGCAATAAGCCAAGTAAGTAATTATAGTAACTTTAAAATCATAAATAATTTTAATATCTGAAATAATTTTACCTGAAGCTTTAGTTATGCTCTGAATTTTCGGTGTTTTATAAATGAATTATTAAAGATAGGGTACCTGGTCATAGAGCTACAGTCTGTAACATATTATGTAGAGAAACATAAAACCAGGAGAAATATACCTCCTGGTTCAGTGGCTTTTTCATAATAACATTCCTAATATCACATTATGTACAAGTATACTCAACATGAGTTTATTTAATCAATAAGCAAATATATTTTATTATACATATGAAATTAAATATTATATAATACACAGAATTTATGTAACATAGAATATTATTATATTATACTATAACATGATTAAAACATAATTATCAATAAGTATTATTATATTTATAATATATTTCAAAAATATTTTGGAAGTCATGTTCATTCCTTTCTATTCTTTATGATGTAAGTACTGGAATGGTGATAAATGCTGTGGAGAAATATAAAGCAACAGAATGGAAAAAAGAGGATGGTTTGGAGGGGGTATTATTTCACACAGAGTGGCCAGGGAAGGTCTCTATAGTAAGATTATGCTTGAACAGAGACCTGAAACAAGTGAAAAAATAATCCATGTGGATATCCAGTGAAGGTTGTTATAGGCAGAGTGTAAACAACCTAAGAGGCAGCATATCTGACATGTTCAGGGAGGCCAGAGTACCAGCAACAGATTCTGGGAGAAGACTGGTTAGGGTGTGACATCAGAAAAGTGGCTATGGGAGGGTGTTGGGTTCATCATCTAGTTGCATATTGCAATTACAAGAAATTTCTTTTCCTCTCAGTGACTTGTGTGTGCCACTGCAAAGTTTTGTAAAAAGGAATGACATGATCTAAGATAATTTAAGAAGTTCATATTGGCCATTGTGTTGAGAGTAAACAAAGAAAAGGGTAAAAGAGAGAGATCATTTAGGAGGCTATCCCAATAATCTAGAGTGACAGATAATTGTGCCTAGGACCAGGTTGTGCAGGTACAGCTGACAGATTCTATACACATTTTGGCATTAAAATTTATGGTATTTGTTGATGGTCAGATCTGGATATGAGTGATCCTGCAGGAATCATGAAGAAATCTAAGATTCTAGCTTAAGCTGATGTTCACTGAGATGGGAATACTGTAGGAGGAACTATTTTTGAGCTTATGCTCAATGGATGTGGAGATGCTGTGAGGACATTTGGATATAGGAATTTTTATTTTAATGAAGAAATCAATATAAAAATGGCATTTAATCTCATAAGGTAAGATTTATCACCTTTAGAAAATGTTATGAAAGAGGAGAAGCCCTGGGGCATTCAAGCTTTTATATTTCAAAAGACTTAGAAAAAGTATAAATGGAGTGTTTAAAGATTAAAACATCCAATGAAGCCTAAGGAAATTAAGAAATTGTAGGGAGCCAGGGCCTGGGCTCCTAAGCCCACAGCATTTTGCTGCCTCTGTGACCTGGACCTAAGTTAAAGGTCAACAACCCTCCCCAGAGGGAAAAGAATGTATAGTTGGGATCGTAAACCATAATCTCCTCAGAGCTGTAGAAGTTCATTCTTGCATACATGGAGATAACATCACCAGACCTCCTGTGTGCATGTCACAGGATCCTAGCAGAAACTCTGTTCTCATACTCTATGCAATGTCCTTGTTCTGAAACCCTGAAATCACCCCTCATTTTCCCCCCTCTTTGTGAAGCACTACCTTCATTCTCCAGACTGCTGCCACTGGAGACTCTGTCCTGTTCATAAGTCCAAATAAATCTTATGTCTGACTCAGTGCCAGTTGTGTTCTTTGGTCTTGTGGCCACCTCAACCCATGCCCTTCAAGAGTTGGGTTGAAACAGAAGTAATGTAGTGCAGGGAGAAGAAGAAAATGTTTCCCAAAGGAAAAATATTGTAGATAAGTCAACTAATATTGAAACTGAGTATAAGTCTATGGAAACAGTGACTTGGAGGTAAACGGTTACCTTGTAAAAAAATCTATTTTGGTGAAAGCAGAATTTATCTCTGAATTCCAGAGAAAAATAGAGAGAAATTGAAGCCACAAATGCAGATATACACTCATTTTAAAAGATTTGTTAAAAAGACATGTACACAAATGGAAACAATTAGAATTATGTGTTTGAGTAAGGAAGAAGAAATGGGATCTATTGCACAAATGGAAGGCTTGGTATTTACTACATTTCCTCTATAGAGACAAGCAGAAGGGTAGAGAATGTACATAGATGCCTGTAGTTTGGTTAATGCAGCTGTGGGAACAGATGGGCAACCTCTTTCAATTGTTTGTTTTTTCTCAAAGAGGAGGAAGCAAAATAACAATGGTGATAAAGAGTAGGTCCTTCGAATTTGAAGAAAGAAGAAATTATATGAAATAGTTGACTAAGGGAATGGGACAGTGAATGTAATAAAGACAGGAAAGAATAGCAAATTAAGTAAATTGAATAAAAATTTAATGGTGGACCCAATGAGTGAAAATATATATTGAAAATATTATTTCTGCACAGTTAGGGACCCACATCTCTTTAGTGAGAAAACACTATAAAATTTATTGTAGACCAATAGTATTCCCAAATATCACTAAATTTTATATAATCAGTGTACCTCTGCATTTAGGAAACAGGCTGCATAACATAGTAACCTGAGGAACTTTGACACTATAATGTCTAATAAGAAAAGGAAAATAAAAGGTTTTGGTGAATCATAACCCTTTTTATTTAATAAAATATGTAATTTATATTTATTTTTATAAACAAAAATTATTATTACCCAAAATTAGATAAGGATATTCCACCAGTTAAAAATGACAAGTATTCCTTGATGGTTATATTATCATTTTTTATTTGGTCACAATGAAAATATTTGATAATTTGGAAAATAATAAAAACAATAGTATTCCACTGCAGAGTAATAAAATAGATATCTCTGTCAGAAAATGCAGACAGAAAGAGTGCAATATAAAACCGTAAAGGCTGCTTTCTTATCTTGCAGGTTCCAAATCACTTGTCTCAGGATTGCATTAGTGGTTGTCTTAGTGACTTCAAGCCATTTCTAAAGCTCTGTTTCAAATAAGTAAATGAAACATCCACTTGCTTCTTTGCAGTGGTGATATCTATCTATTTAATTCCTCAGGATGCATCACCTATATCAACAGCTATAATATAAGTCTTAGTGGGGGTTGGAAAGATATATTCACATATATTTTCAAATACATATAATTCATATGTATTCATATATATTCTACTAATTATTAAAAAATGAAAAATGTTTTGTTTGATCACCACACTTTTGGCTAAAAACACCTCAAATCAGAATGCTTTATTTTTATTCCATTTTTCTCAAATATGTGAAGACAAAAAAAGGAAGAGAGCTGTTCAATTGTGTGATCATTTTAAGTAAATCTTCATAAGATCTTCTTCAAGCATATGTTTTTTAGCTCCATAATCGAGATAGATATGTGAATCAGACAATAACTGCAATGACAAGTTTTAGAGCAATATTTTTTCAGCCAAATTACTGCTCTCAAATTTAGCTTCATTTCTGAGCTAGCATCATGTTTAGACTATACATAGTAATGCATATAAAACACTGCAGGGGACAAAGCCAATAAAACAGGTTTTTTATAATCAATGGTAGTATGTGGAAGAAATTTTATTAAAATCTTGGACCAGAATTTTTTTCATAATCTAAGTAAGGAAAATGGGATTGCTCATGTCATTGTTTCTCACATATCACTTGTAAGGTTGCTGAAAATTAATTCAATATCAAGAGTAAGAATTATTTTTTTAGAAAGCTCACTAAAGTTAGGACCTTACAAATTGCTTTTTAAAGAAGGCATAAATGAGAAAGACAATATTCAGTTGTTAAGCAGCTAAATTGAAAAAATGGAGATTATTAGTGCTAGGGATAAATTTGGCTATGAAAACAAAATGCTGCAGAGTACCAGTCAATCTATCAATCAATATAAATATTTCTGTATATTAAATACTACCGTAGAAGATACCAAATACAAAGAGAATTATGCTCTATCACAAGAAAATGCTGGAGTCTCTGATGTTTCTATGCAAAATTATTTCACAGATTTATTTTCCATTTCTACACAGACAACTTTCTTAATTAAAACAATTCTTGTATATTAAATAAGTAAGGAGATGCTTGAGATCCTATGCTTTCTGTGTGTATTAGCCATCCAAAGGGGTGCTGAAGCAAAGTACCAGAAATCTGTTGGCACTTATGAATGGTATTTATTTGGGGTAGAAGCTTACAGTCACAAGGCCCTAAAGAGTCCAACTCAAGGTACCATAAAGGTACTTTCTCACCCAAAGTCATTGGCCACGTGCTGGAGCAAGATGGCAGGCAATGTCTGTGAGGGTTCAGCCCTCCTTCTTCCTCTTAAGACACCTGGTCCCAACTTTTTCCAATATCAGCTATAGACTGGGATAAGTCTCATCTCTCTCCCTGGGCTCATTTCTCTCTGGGCTCAGCTGCTCAGGGCTCTGGTCTCTGCAGCTGCAAACTATCAGGCGAAAGGCTCATCTCTCTTCCCGGGGCTGCAAGATCCTGTCTAACGAACTGTCTCTCTTCCTCTGTGTTCTCCGTCTCTGTGCATTTACTTCCTAGGGCTCCAGCATCAAAACTCCAATTCTCCTCTGCCATGTCGTTTTCTCTGTTAGTCCCCACCCACTAAAGTGGGGACTCGACGTCGTACTGATGTGGCCCAATCAAAGCCCTAATCATAATTCAATCAAGTAAAAGTGAAACATCTAAAGTTAATATAATCTAATTGCCCAGAGGAACAGACCAGTTTACAAACATAATCCAATATCTATTTTTGAAATTCATAAACAATATCAAACTGCTACACTGTGCAACAGAGCAGTGAAACAGGGTCTCCTGCAAGAATCATGCCAAGTTGAGAAAGAAAGGCAAGAAGAGGGTGATGTTGGACAATTCTGCTCTCAAGTGCTTTACATGCAGGGTATGCATCTGTTTTTAACTTGGTTTATTCAAGATTTGAACTATTTAGAATTTGTTTTTGTTCTTTATAAAATCAATTCATACTCATTGTAGAAAAACTAGAAAACACAAAAGTTTTATAAAGGGAGAAAAAATATCCCATTTATTTCTGCCACTAAAATTTTTGAAATAGGAACAATTTATGGAATTATAGGACATATAATATTCATAATACTCTTGTACTTAATATTACAGAATAAGAATTTTCCATATTATCAGCTTATTATAAATATTTAATGACTATGTATCATGTGTTGTAGATAAATCACAGTTTACTAATCATGTCTTTAAGTTTTTTGCATTTCTTTAGTTTAAGATTTTTCCCCAATTTATTTTTATGTAAAAATGCTACTATGATTAACAGTATCCAAAAACTGTCTAGGACTGCATACTTGACCGTCTGACACAGCTTGGGAATTTAATCGGCAACTGAAATTAAACCACAATCTATTTCTACTTGACGTTTTCAGATCATCAAATTTCATTGCCACAGAATCCTGTCATCTTTGTTAGTCACCCATTATATAGACCTTTTTTCTATTTGCTCTGTACATTTATCCCCAAATATTTCTGATTTCTCTTTCTTGATTTAATCTACCACTATTCCTATTCTTCCCTATGTCTCTGGAATTCTGACCCAAATAAGTATTAAACAAACCCCTCTTCTTCATTCTCATAAAAAGCTTTTTTCTCTGCTGGGGAAGTCACAGAAACACCTAGCAGCTGTCTCCCAGTCCTCGCTTATCTCCCTCTCCCCTTTTCTATTGTGTACAGATGTTTCAGTATGTTTTTATTTCCCCAGGAAAAACATTAGCGCTAATGGAATGTCCTGATTGTACCCTTGAACCTAAAGCCAGGAACAACAGCCCCAGCTTCTTGAATTCTGCACAAAGTTTGTTTGATACATGCTTTTTCCCCAACGGCAATGCCTCTTCTTCTAGGGGTTGTGTAAATACTCAGCTCTGGGGCAGTATAGGCATCTCTCTTGTCCAGCACGAAGTGGGGCAGGAAGAACTGCCATATCCTGACCTAAGCAGCTGGCCTCCCTGGGAGACTGGCCAGGATAAGTTCTCTTTCTTTGCTCTTTTGTACCTTTTGTGTTGTAAAAGTAATAAAGTGGTCATTTGCTGAAAGTTTGTGTTGTGCCTGAGCCTGTGTTCCAATGATGCACCATGTATCAACTTTGCTCCACAGTCTCTATCTACTGGTGTCAATTGAAACTAGGTTCTGCTATACTGCTAATGCCCCCAAGCTCTTGTAAATAGAAACTACACATTTTCACAGTTTTTAGAGGTAAGTTTAGTATTTTCTCTGTGTTCAAAGGTGCTTCCAAATCAAAATTGGATATATGTAAAAGAAATATATTCTCCTTAGACATAGTGCTGTCTGTTCTTCCTAGTTTCCATCAACTATTATCTTTTCTGGTCCTTCTCCATGTTTGTTGAAAATGTCATTACATGTCTCAAAGTATTCATTTACAACCCATGACTCATTTAAAAAGTGCACTTTTTTAATACCACTGACATCCTTTATTTTTCAACAGACAACCTTCCCTATGGGAAAGCAATTGCATTTGGTCTGATGGAGCTAAAATTGCCCAACCATGGTACATGAGTAATTAGGTACAAATCACATTTTCCAAGCCCCCCCCCCCATTCCAAAATGCCTTATGATCTAAACCTGGGCAATTAAAACTCTCCTCATAATTATTTTCTGCTGATATTGGGATGTAGGGTATCTCTCTTTCAATTAGGATAAATAATTTAGTATGATGTAAATCCTATTCTATGGTAGTTATTCTGCCAGTCTAAGTCTTCTGACAATGATGAAAAGTAGAGCAACTAGAGCTCAGAAATATAGAGGGTCAAAGGGCTTAAAACTTAATGCATAGTCCCTGATACCAGCAGTGCCAAAAGTCAGACCCACCAGTTTTTAATTTCAAATTATGAATCAATAAATTCTCTTTATTGGATGATAGTTGGAATGCTCATTGTAATAATTTTTTATTGAGTAAAATTTATATGCAATAAAATTGACAAGACTTTAATATACATCTCAATGAATTTTTACATCTATAAAACCAACTAGATCAATATGGTTTCATACCATGTAAATCCAGTCAAACACTCCCTCACACACACCCCTCACCGCACACACACGAGTAACCTATCTTCTAGCTTTCATTACCACAGATTTACTATTCTTAAAAAACCCCAGTAATAGGAACTGTAGAGTGTATATTATTTTATGTAAGTCTTATTTTTATAATGGTTTTGAGAGTGTGTTGATTAAATCAGTAGTATGGCCTCGTTTATTAATGAGTAGTATTCTATTGTATGACTATACCAGAGTTGGTTTATTCATGTTGTTGCTGGTGGCTATTTGATATTATTAATAAGGCTGCCATGAACATTCTTGTACACGTCTTTTTAAATTTGTATCCTTAGGAATAAATCGCTAACTCTATGTTTAACATTATTAGAAACTAGCAAAACATTTTCCAAAGTGCTTGCACTTGTCATTTGACTTAAATAATCCTGGCAAATATAGACACTAGAGCATTGGACAATAAAATTTGAAACTGGTTGGTCTGAGGTGGGGTGGGGTGCACTGGGGCCTTTTCCCTTTCCAGCTGGGAGGTCTATAACCAAGACCTGTGGAAGAAAACCTGCTTGATAAGCTGCCACTTGTTGCATCTTGAAACACAGTTAACTTGCCTGCAAAGGCAGAGGCTTTAGGGAATTAGAGGAAAAATGTCAGGGCATTGGAGTAAATTGGCCACATCTTTCACGTTCAGAAATATGGAGCAAGAAAGGTGATGTCTTAGCCAAGGTGGCTATCTGAAATGAAGACATAACAATCTTACAACTTTACTAAAAGAAAGGACTTTGATCACTGCAGCTACCTTTTAAAATCGACTTAGAGTCAGATAAGGTTTCACCTTGCAGAATTTGCACAAACTGAATCACCTTCAAATAAAATTATTGTAAGAAAAGTAATAAAGTGAGAAACTCAGTGATTAGGGCTTGTAAGAAGGGCTTGTAAGAAGTCAGAAGACTAAGGCAAGTCTGATCTTTAGGATTTTCCCAAACACCTTCTGTGTTCAATGGCCTGTTAGCAAAGATAAATTATAATTTAATCTTAAGTTGATACTTTAAAATTAATTGAATAACTAATTATTGAGCATCTCTCATGTGCCTAGCATAATGCTAATTAATGGGAATTTTTAAAAAACTACAGACTTTTTCTTGCTTTCAAATTTTTGGGGGTCAATTGAAGGGGTAGGGAGAGGCATATAAATAAAGTATAATTTTGATTGTATATCACTATATGGTGAAACATGGCACGAAGGAGAAAGTGCCAACACTATTCAGAGGGAGTGTGGTGACCATTGCAGTTGGTGGATGAAAAGCTGTGACAGCTGTTTTAAATTTAAGGAATAATATATGTCTATTTATTGTTTGTTTACAACATAAAGAAGTGAACTTGGTTTCAAATATTTGCAAAATATGGCATATTTTTTTCTTGAAATATCCACATTTCCCAGGAGACTCAACATACCTCAACTAATTTAGGAAAATCACAACTCTCTCAGTAACAACATCAAACATTTGCCTTTTCTTAATGGTAGCATGGAAATAAATCTAAGTGAAATAATTATAAATAAATAAGATCAAAATTAATGTGTAAGCAGGATTTTGTCTTATTTATTATTCTTCAGTATCCTGATGCCTGGCACCATGCTTGTTCATAGGAAGACCTTTATTTGTCATTAGAGAATAAAGTCGGGTAATTGGATTATGGTTCTTATAACACTTTTAGATACCTATATTGTCATCTAAATCTTTAAGGCTCAAGTAAATGATTACCTTAAACTCATGCTTATATGTCCCACTATTGTTGAACACTCATAAAATAATTATTCTAATATTTAGGAAGATAAAATATTAATCCATGGTACTTAATCAGGGATGATATTGTCCTTCAGGGGATATTTGCATGTGTGGAAGCAGTTCTGGTTGTCACAACTAGGGGGTTGCTACTGGTATATAGTGAGTGGGGACCAGAGATGGCCTTAAACATCTTACATTACACAGGTTATATCTATATACCAAAGACTTATCCAGCCCGAAATGCCAAAAGTGCCAAGGTTGAGAGATCCAGTATTAAATATATATATCTGGTTTTGAAACTTACAGTCTCTATGGCCATGCTTTGAATTCTGATGGCTACTATCTGCAATTTTCCTTTTACATAAAACTATTTATCAAAACTCTCCTCAGCGTGAAGCATTTTAAGTAGCACACAATATGTAGAGTAGTAGCTCACTTCTGAGAACAAACCACACTGTTAATTGGATTTCTTTAACCATCCTGTAATTTAATCATCTGTACATTTAATAACTGAATCAAAGGTTTGACAATTTTATGTCATGGAAATGTGCTTCTAATACCAGGTGACAACTAGGAAACAGTTTTATGTGCAATTTCCCCCCATGCTGATATATTTTTATCTTGGATCATTACTGCCACAGCCAAAACACATCTTTGCTTTTTCATGCATTCCTAATGAAGACAATTAAAATACTTGATATACATTATATGGATGGGACCTCTTTTTAATTGTTCATTGTTTGCTTTCATAGTGATCAGTTATATTAAATGAGCCTTGAAGATAAAAAGCCGCTTGCTATTCTGCTTTTAATTTATCATTTCAGGTGATATTGACTGTATTAAGAGTTCAATCGAGGAGCTTAAAGAGTGGTGATAGTCAACAAGAGCACTGTAAATTAAGAGAAGCATTTCAAGTAGCTTCAGAGAAAAGTTTCATAATTAAAAGAACCTACTTTCACTATCAGAAAACCTGGCAACTAATCGAAAATGAACATATAACTGTTCATTCTTCTAAAATGAATTCATTCGAATAGTTTTATAATTTTATGTTTCTAAAATACTGCAATGTGTGTGCTCATTTTCCTAATTATTTTATCTCTTCATGAAGTTCACAAAATATATAACATTGTCAGGATGTAATGCATGATAGCTAAATGTTATGAATAAACAAACAAATGTGTGTATGGGTATATATATAGAGAGACACACACCCAGTTTAATTCAGGGGGAAAAATCTCAAATGTGCCAGTTCCTCCACAGTTTAATCCTTTAACCTGAATCAACTGAGTATAAGACACCCACCAGTACAGGACAAATAACAAGGGACAAGGGACATTAACCTGAACATTGACAATTCCTGAGAGAAGCAGGGAATGTGGAAGATAAATATAGTATATTATGATAATCTCAAGCAGGCCATCAATTGCTGCCACAGGTGACAGATCTGATTTTTTAAGAGAAGCCACTAATCCAGACATCTATCTAAAAATCTCCTGATTTTATAAGTTGATAATTAATACTCCTGAAAATGCCAATTGATACTGCAAGGGCAAACAAAATACATCTGTTATCTGTATTTGGCCAGTGGGTTGTTATTTGTTTAAGTTTTGTTTTAATAGATTTAATAGATGACAAGAGTGGTCCCAATTTGGAAGGCTTGCATAAAATACTTTTATGGGTATGTGTGTTTTTAAATGAGAAAATGATTCTGCTTTACCAACATAAATAAAAGTGTTAATGATTCCCTCACATCATCTATTTGTCAGAAAATAGCATGTCACACATGATATTGCATTAGTCAGCATTTTTTGGAATAATATTTCATAATTCAAAATGCTAAAATTTCAGCGGCTTTCAACCACACATTTCTTGCTCATCCATCAGTAAGTCAACTGTGGTGTTTGTTTCACTTATTATTTATCCCAAGATACTGACTGAAAAATTGGGGACTACCCAGGATATGCTTGTCACAAGGGAGTCAGCAGCAGTGCAAGAGGGCCTGTCAACTCATACAAACATATTTAAAGGGTCTGGTCAGGTGAGATATATGTCATTAACACATTCCACTGGCAAAGCAAGTCAAAGGTCAAGCCCACAATAAACAATGGCAAGGCTGAAAAAATTTTGAAAATAAAATTTGCAATCTATCAAAATACTACAAGAAAAGACAAATTCAGCAGTACTGAGTAGATGATAGTGGTAGCTTCCCTGTTTCATTTGCCCTCAGTACAAGTCTGTGGATTAAGTTAATTTTACTTAATGGTTGATTATAGAAGCTAATTTTAGTTTGGACACTCACAAAATAGAATAAGTGAATAAAATATTCCAGTCAAGAAATCTCATATGGAGGGAGCAGATGTGGCTCAAGCGGTTGAGCACCTGCTTCTGACATGGGAGGTCCTGGTTTTATCCCAGTGCCTCGAAAAACAAAAACAGACAACAAGGAAACGAACGAAAACATCAACTCAGGGGAGCTGATGTAGCTCAGTGGTTGAGCGCCAGCTTCCCGTATACGAAGTCCTGGGTTCAATCCCGGGCCCGGTATCTCAAAAAAATAAAAATTAAAAAAAAAAAAAGAAATCTCATTTTGTACAAAGGTAAAAGTGGTAAAAGGAAATGTCAAGGCAACTTTGTTTCAGAGTCTGTGCACTTCATCAGCCACAGAATAAGGTAATGATCATATTAGCAAACAAACAAAAATAAAGCAACTAAAGTTAGCCAAAAATTCATAAATTTTCAACACTTTGAATTATGAATTCACATTCATTTAAATAGGGATATATCTTAGATTGTACATTATACTTTGAACAACTTGTTAATGAATGTTAAAAAACTCAACAAGATAGACAATTATGAATACAGTATATATCATTTTGCCCTCACCTTTGAGATACAGCACAACAAAATAGTTTATACAATAGATTTTGGAGCCAGAATGGAAATTAACAATTACTTGACTTATGAAATTGGGAAAGTTACTTAACTTCTTTTGATTGGCTGACCTCTTCTCTAAACTGAGGATTACAATAGATCTTAGTAAAAAGGGATATTGAGGAGAATAAATGAACTAATATATGTAAAATGCAAAATACTTAGTGTTTGACACATCATAAATGACCTAAACAAATATTATTGTCATCCATTTTTTTATCATTTTAATTTTGATTTCATGTAGATATAAATATGAAATTAGAGACCAGTAGAGAAAATTAATGGGAGGCATTCTTGCTTATATCCCATTATTTGACACTATTTCTCTGATTACTGAAATTTATAAAATATTAACAAGAAATATAGTAGATTTGCTTTCAGTTATCAAAGTTTTGTTCAAAATTAGAAACATAAAATATATTTAAGGAGTAAACTCCACCTGTGGTTTAGTTTCTCTACTTGAAAAAAAGCCATGATTATTGAACACTTCTTAGCAATGTTGCATTTTAAGATAGGAAGTGAATACCAATTAATTATATTTGAAATAGACCCACACAAATATAATCAAGTGATAATTGACAAATATGCAAAGGCATTAAAATTTTTTAAAAACCCAAACATAATCTTCTCACATAATCCAGCAATCATGTTTCCAGATGCTGAACTAATTGAGTTAAAATTTATGTCTACCCAAAATTTGTATGTAAATGTTTATAGCAGTTTTTTTCATAAGCACCCAAAATTGGAAACAACCAAGATGCTTTTTAACAGGTGAACATATAAACAAACAATGGTACATCCCTACAATTTGGCATATTCATAAATACCATTATTTGTAAAAATGAATGCGCTATCAAGTCATGAAAAATCATGAATGAATCTTAAATGTATGCATTCATGTTAATAAAAGTCTGAAAAGGCAGCATACAGTATGATTCCAGTTATATAATATTCTGGAAAAGGAACACTATAGTGACTGTAAAAATATCAGTGGTTGCCAGAGGAGAAACGTTGAACAGGTAAAGCATGGAGAAATTTTTATTGTCATAATGGCAGGTATACGAAACTAGGCATTTGTCAAAACTTATGGAATTATAAAACAAAAACAATGCTGAACTCTAATAAATGCAAATTAAAAATAAATCATTTAAAAGGTCAGGGGATCCAAGGATAGAACGCATAATTGAAAATACAACTTACTGCATCACAAATGTTTAAAACAATCTCACTGAAGGTGGGGATCTTTTTACAGTCTCTTAGTACAGAGGAGCTCAATAAATATATGATTACTTGAATGTGTGACTAAATAATTGTACCAATTTGTGAATGGAGTATGCATGCATAATGGGATCTTCATAGGTACACATACACACACATATAGCTCAGTGATGAATAAAAGGGTGAATGAATGAATAAATATTTCTGAGTTAATACAGAATAACAGTAAGTCATAACTATGCAGATCCTATTTACTTTAGTTATTTTTCAACTCCTAAATATTTGTACTAAATATTTTTTCTTTTCTTCCTCCTCATTTCTTTCCTAATCTCCTTTCTTGTTTATATCTTCCTTATAATTGAAGCAGGCTAGATAGGAAATCAATAGATGGATTTGGAACCTGGCAAGAAGTCCATGTAGATATCAATACCCCCAAGATGGCTGCTGGAAGACCCTTGGGAGAATCCCATTCAGAATGAGATTTCCTCTGGAAGCCAGGAGAATCCCTAGATAGTCTCCAGGGACCTTATCATTGGGCCCTCCTGGAAGATTGATGGGTGGGGTAATCAATCAAAACAGCAAACAGCTGGGACTCCTCCCATGACATTAACAAAGGGGCAGAATAATTAATGATTTAATAAGCAAGCACAAAGGCGGAATCTCTTTCTCTCTCTCTCTCTCTCTCTCTCTCTCTCTCACCTTTGGACCCCTGTTCTGGCCTTCTTTGCCCCCCACATGGATCAACACACAAGTAAAACCTGGGCATTTTGTAATCTATAATGGGAAATTGTAATCTGTAAATCAGTCCTCTTTATCACTCTTCAGGCCCTTCCTCTCTACCTGGGACACATGATTTGTTATTTCCTTCCATTTCTCTTCCATCCCTACCTTAATAAATTACTGGCCTAATCAACGTGCTCTTGAAATTCATTTCTGCAGCATAGTCAAGAACCTAGACAAAAGCCTGTAACATAATCATTAACATCCTTGATGCATACTCAACTCTTACTGCCTGCCAGACACTCTGCAATATGTTAACTTCATAAATTGAAGTAAGCTATAGTTATCAATTGTTTTAAAATTTTAGTTTTGAAGACATGTTATAGCATTCAAGATTAATAAAAATACAAAATAACCTATAAGCCTTGTACTCAAGTTCAACTTCTTGAGGAAATTATGTGCCTTCTTCTATTGTTTCTTAGCAAGAAATGCCTAATTTTATTATAGCATTTGTCCTGCTGTTTTGTAATTGACAGTTTACTTCTTTAGCTCATACTTAGACATTGATCCCTCTGAGTATGGATTTTCTCATTCATCAATCTATACCTTCAACCTAGTTAAATGCTTAGCACAAAACAGTCCTCAGGTGACCATGTATAATTTAATTGACACATATTCTTTTTTTTCAAGGAACAGTGTGCATGACTCCACCTATATTCTCAAATAACTTTCCTTTGGTTTCCCATAAGATTTATAAGATTATAGCAAATTTTCTCATTAATTTTCCTCACACAAATCACATATTTTCTTTCAAAAGTCTTAATCCATTCTATTCTCCACCCTTTCAAACTTGACAAATCCCATTCTCTTCTCTGCCCAGCACTTGTCCAAATCGCTCCTTGATTTCAAGACACATATTATTGACTTTGTCTCCTTGATTTTTCCTTATCTGTATAAGCCCTAGCTCATCTAGCTTATGATTCAAATTTTCATATTTATCTGAGTCCCTTTTACACCATTTTAAATTTTTATTGCATAATCCCTATGTCCTTATAATTTTTCAAGAGAATCTTGAACTGTGACATTTTAATATTACCTATAATTTATCCTACAATTTGGTATACAAGATAAAAGCACACTCCTCACTTCTAAACAAGAGACTATGCAACTAAAACACAAACAGCACAAATCATATTTTTTGTTCCCAAAGTATTGCAAAGCTAAGTATTTTTGCTAAATGTGAAATAAATTTCTACATGCAAAATTTGCATCCTTAATTTTACATTTGTGGTCAAATATTCAAACATCTATAAAGATTGTGTAACAAGAAATTCAATGTCTTAAGTTATATAGTTAAATTTAAAAAGAAGCATAGTGAACTCTCAGTAAATAACAAAAACCATGAAAAATAATTTGCATGAAAATAATTATATTAATTAAATTATACTTAATTAAATAAATTTTATTTAATTATGATTCTAAGGATGCTGGGAGATTTTTTAATTTTTACTTCTATATTTAGTGTATAGTCAATTAAGATATTTATGCATTACTTTTATTATGAAAAATACACATATTAAATATTTATTTCATTTTCTGACGATATTAACTAAATTATACTAGGTTTTAACACAAATGTTGTTTCACAGTTCTCCTATTCTGCAGTAATTTAACAGGTACCTGTTATTCCTAAAGTTTCCCCTGACAAATACATAACAATAGGTGACCATGAAACATAAGTGAAAAATTATAAATTGTGACAAAATATATCTATTCATAGTTTATTCTTGTCTTTATGAACCATGCTTTGGAATCTAATTTCACTGGTTGAAAAATAAACTGTTTTTGATATTGGAAATATCAAAAATTTTACATTAAGAAAAATTCTTCATTTCATGAGGAAAATAAAATTATCTTATAGAAGATTTGTAAGGTCTAGGACAATTAATGGTCTAATTCAAAATATTTCAACAATGCCATAGAATATTTGAAAAGTTACCATAACTGACTAAAACATAAAAATAAGAACAAGAATACTTCCTTAAAGTAAATGAAATCATCAGCTAGATCTCACCGAGTAAATGTTGATTTTGATTCAGGTGCACTAAAAGAAGATATATTACCTACTGCATTTGTCAGCTAAAAGGGTGCTGAAGCAAAATACCAGAAATCAGCTGATTTTTATAAAGGGTATTTATTTGGGGTAGAATCTTACAGTAATAAGGCCATAAAGATTAAATTACTTCCCTCATCAAAATCTGTTGCCACCTGTTGGAACAAGATGGCTGCCAGTCCCAGCAAGGGTTCCGCCTTCCTCTTCAGACTCTGTGGACCCAGCTTCCTCTGGTCTCAGCTGTAGGCTGGTATAAGGCTCATCTCTTTCCTGGGGCTCTTTTCTTCCCAGGCTCAGCTGCTCTGCTGTCTCCACAAGGTCAGTTGTAGGCTATCAGGCTGCCTCTTCCCGGGGCCTCTGCTGTGTCTATGGAGACGTCTCTATTCCTCTGTGTTTTTCTCTTATGTATTTAATTCCTGGAGTTCCAGCATTAAAATTCCAACTCTTTCTTCTGCCCTGTCATTTTCTCTGTGAGTCCCCATACCCTTGGTGGGCGGGGACTCAGCTTCTCACTGACAGGGCCGAATCAAAGCCTTAATCATAATTTAATCAAGTAAAAGTGAAATCTCTGAATCTAATACAATCTAATATGTCCAGAGGAACAGACCAATTTAAAACGCAATCAAATATCTATTTTTGGAATTCATAAACAATGACAAACTGCTACACCTGCAGTTAGCAAATTTAATATCTTGTTAATTTAAAATAGCAAACATATTTATACAATTAAACAATTTAGGGATATTCATGAAGTAAGCCCATATTTTTATTTTACTTCAAATATTTTATTTGTTCTAAAAGAGACAAAATTGTTTGACTCTAAAATTATTCTTATTACTTCTTTCCATTTATTATATTATTGAGGTTTAGGCATTATAAACATTGCAATGTCCATTTGGGGAATTATCTATTCCAAAGGAAGAGTTTATTTTCTTCTCTATTGAGTTATCTTCAAGATATTTAACACTGAATTTTATTAATCAAAATTACTTTATTTAAACAGAAAAATATTTTAAAATGTGAACACGAGAAATGCACTTGTGAAATGATGCTCTGTCATAAACTTAGGATAAATATGGTCATTGCTAATTACTTTTAGAAAACAAATATTCAATAAGCCTCTGCCTTTTCCAGCCTACCTGACTATCTCATCTTCTAATTGACAAGGGAGTGAACTTTCTTTCTTAGACTGCAGCTACCAGTGAATGGTTTTGGTTAACTGGACTCTCACTAGGATTGAAAAACGCAATGGTGATCTGACTTTGCTGTCTTTTTTGTGGAAGATTAACGAATGGTATATATTTTATTTATATATTCTGCATATGCTTTAATTAGATAGGATATTATATATCAAAAAACAAAGCTTACTTAATTATATCAGTTGAAATTAACTCTATAATTGTAAAAAGCGTTATGCTTGGCAAATTAGATAATTTATTCATGCACTCAAGATATATACATTAGAGTTTGTTCTATATTTTGGGTAAATAATAAACATTAGACACATAATAGTGGTCCCATTGGACAAAACTCCTCCCTCACAGTGTTCATAACATAATGTGGATAACTTAACCTATAACCAAAAGAAAGTGCATGCCATGAAGCCCCAGAAAGTTTTCTAAGTTTCTCTGAAACCTCTGAACCACCTCATGTAACCTCAAAAATTGCTTTTGCTTTTATGAAGTCAGATAAAGCAATTCCCTTCCAAGTTTTAATGTAAGGATTTAAATAATATATTTGTCATACTCTCTGGAATTATTTACACAGTGATGTTGATAAAAGTAAAATGTTTGAGAAAAATATTGGTTGATATTTGTATATTCCAAAATTTGAGTTGTTTGATCACATTTGCCAGTAAGTACCTGTCTTAAATGTAGATTTTACTTTGCAGAAGGAAGAGCTTGACATGATATATTTGGAAATCAATCTTCTTTTCAAAAGTTATATAATTAATCCATGCTCTTTCTAAATCATTCCACCAATCTCATTTTTATGTTTTGACATGACAGATAAAAGTCAATGTGTAGGGTGAATTTATGGATTTTTCATAATGACTGAACAGAAAGGCTAAGCCATTCACAGCATGAAGATGTTTGCCAGCTTATATTTAGTATAATTTCAGCAAGCAAATTGGGGCATTGAACAATAATTCTATTCGCTACAAGTTGAATTTTTTGTCATCTTTGTTTTCAATCAATTATAAACAGCTAGTTCTTTAAAATTCTCTTATTTCATAAAGAGACAGAGTCACTAAAATAATACCTATATCACTTAAGGCAAGAGTGTATGGTTATTCATCCCCAAAATGACACAGAGAATGAAAGTTCAAAATACTCATTTTAATCTCTAAGCAAAAAATAACAAGTGAGAACAACCACATAAAAACCAGAAAAATTGAAACATAGTTTCTGCAAGAAGAGCATTTGCATAGACTTTATCACATTTAAAACCATGCTTACTGGAATTAAAGAAAATTAAAATATCATGTTTCAGGTATACATCTAATATTTAACATGGCAGGTGGAGATTTTCAAAATAAAGAAAATTAGCATATAAGTTAGAGTCTTATTTGAAAACACAGAGCTACAGGAATTCTAAATTGGTACTCCATGTAAATAAGCAAACATTATTTGTGTTCATAGAATGATAAAACCACAAAAAATTTCCCATAATACCTGATCATATTTTGTAAGGATAAAAAAGAAAAAATGAAATTTCCAGTTTTGAATGGCTTTGATGTGTCTAATGTTGCTAAAATATTGCTGTGTTCACATTTGGAAACATTGAAAAAATAGAATTATAGAAGAAACAACACTTTACATAGGCTCCAAAGGAATGGAAAAGCATTGGGAAGTTAATGGTATAAAGAAATCTTTGGAGTAAGGCATTCAAGGTCTGCATAACTAAAATAATTTTGAGGCTATCTTCTAGATGGTAGTTAATTATTGTTTATAATATTGTATGGTCATGAAGAAACATTATTTGGTGAGCCAGCTAGGAGACAGAGAGGCAAGTGGCATTCCCAAACCCCTGCTGAGGACTGGTGAGTTTTAATTAAAGTCTGTCTGTTATTAGTGAGGCCCGAAGCCCCAAGACTCTCACCCTGTGCTGTGCCAAGAAGTTTGCTCCTTACTCACCCCAGAAGGCCCTGAAATTCCTCTTAATCCATTACCTCCAGGGCCCCTGAGGCTGTTTGCCTCTAAACTGCGGAATAGTCTCTGCTTTTAACATGCCTCTTAATGTTGGGTTTAACTGTGGAACTCAGACCCTAGGAATAGCCATGACATGAGCTCATTCAAGGCTATCTCTTAAGACCTCTGCAAAAGAAGCAAAAGAAAGGTTCCTATTCAGTCCTTTTCCTAGTGGGAAAGCCCAGTTTTGGAGGTAAGGTCTGGGAACTGGACTCAGAAGTCTCCTAGGACCTCTAAGGCTCTGGGGATGCCCAGACACATAAGGCTCAAGATCCCTGGAATGTGGGGACAATGAACAGGGCCCCTGATCTCCAGGACACTGGCTTGGCAAGCAATCCATAGCAGTAGGATACCACCCAGACTAGGTCTAGCAGTAGGACACCACCCAGACTAACAAATGCATTTATCCTCCCCTGGGGTAATGGGAGGTTTCTAATTGGAACGACCTGCATACTGACAGTCTAGAAAGAGGCTAATCTTTTCCTGCCACACCATGTGGCTGCAGTATGGTCAAGAGTGGGCTGTGTATGGGATCCTCAATTCTAGTGAAATCTCTGTAAGAGAAAAGGAGAGGACAGACAGATCTGAGAGCCAGAGACCATGTGGTCATGTATCCTTAAAGGGATGAGCAAATGTATTACTAAACTGGTCAATTAAAACCAGGTCTAGCAGTAGGACACCACCCAGACTAACAAATGCATTTATCCTCCCCTGGGATAATGGCAGGTTTCTAATTGGAACAACCTGCATACTGACAGTCTAGAAAGAGGCTAATCTTTTCCTGCCACACCATGTGGCTGCAGTATGGTCAAGAGTGGGCTGTGTATGGGATCCTCAATTCTAGTGAAATCTGTGTAAGAGAAAAGGAGAGGACAGACAGATCTGAGGGCCAGAGACCATGTGGTCATGTGTCCTTAAAGGGATGAGCAAATGTATTACTAAACTGGTTAATTAAAAGCTGAGGGAAATTACTCAGAGGCAGACCTAAAAATCCAGCCTTATTTCAAAAAATGCTGGTAGAGGCAATAAAAATACCCTTTTGGTAGATCCTAACTCTAGAGAAGAACAGATCCTCCTAGGAATTTCAGTCTGCCTCAGATAGCTGTAGAAAGCTGCAGAAACTTTCCCTGCACCCCCAAGCTTCAATTAACTCCCTTTTGGAAACAGCCTTCTCAGTTTTCAACAATCAAGACCATGCTGCCAACATGGAGAAGGTAAGGAGAGTCAGGCACAGGGTCCTGGACAGGCTCACCTTTTAATGGTCACTGTTAAAGTCATTGGTCACCTCAGCGTTACCCAAATCAAAGCTCCACATCAGCTGGAAACTGGCCCCAAGTTATCTCACCATCCAGCTTTGGTATAATGTAGCTTCTGAAGGCACCTGGCCTTTCTCACTGTCATAGCCCACTATGCAATGGCTGTCCCCCTTTTGGGGCCTGCTTATCACCATCCTCTTTATCCGTTTAGTGGGACCATGTATCTTCAAAATTCTAATTAAGTTTATTTCTTACAGAATCACTGTCTTATTAGTCATGCAGGGATTTCATCCAGTTCCAAGCAGGGTGCCGGATCCATCTTCCCTCAACCTTAACAGAATAGCTAAAGGGTTTTCCACCTTGTCAGGTAAGGCTTACTCCCCCTAACCAGCAGGAAGTAGTTACATTGCCCTTCAGCACTTTCTTAAGAATAAGGGAGGGTGTAAAACCTCTGAGGGGGGAATTGCGGTAGGTTAGTATAGAAATAGGGAAGATTTTGGTCACAGCTGAAGACCCAGAAGACAACATGGCTGACAGACAACATGACTGGCAGACTACACGGCCATGAGACCCTGCCCAGAAACCTCCTGAGGGATCCCATGAGATCCTGGAGTGAGAATCGCATTTGTAACAAGAATCTCATTTGTAATGAGAATCCCATTCAAAGGTCAAGAGAAAACCCCGAATATCCTCAAAAGGCCTCACTTTTGGCCCTCTGAGAAATGACAGGTGGGGCAACCAATCAGAACAGCAAACAGACTTTAAAAAGCCCTGACCTGGGGTCCCACACACACAACTTACCCTGTAGTAGGCCTGCGGTCCATGCTTTGGACTGTGTACTTTTCTCGTGATCTTGTTTCTTAATAAACTCTTTACTCACTTTCCTACCCTATGGCATGTCCTTAAATTCATTTATGCAACATAAGTCAAGAACCTAGAAGCCCAGAATCCAGAGCCTTCTGGTAATAATACTGTTGTACTCATCCTATTTGGATTTGTTCTATGGATGACAGAAGGAAGATATTTAAAATATTAAGTAAGGGAACAGCAACATTTAAAATCATAGTTTTGGATACAAAGTAGAAAAATTTGAGAGTGGTGTAATACAAAAAGTTTAAAATCACCTAATTAACATGACTAAGCTAAACAAAGTGGGCCATCATGGGGCTGTTAGGATGGACAAAATCCATGTATGGTAAAATAAGGGAATACAAATAAGGATTAGTTACAAGTTAAAGAATAGCACTTATGAAACATAGAATCAAATAAATATGTCAGCATTTTTTTAATTGAGAGAAAAAGTCTATTTTTATCATTATCTGTTTGAATAAATGTAGTTGCTAGTATTGTAAAATTCTCTATTTTAAGGTATTTTCAGAAATTAGGTCTGGAAAGTGAAATTATTTAATAATTTGGAATATAAATTTTGAATTAAAGAAAAACTTTATAGTTTATATCATTAAATTACACGCACATGAATTTTGGTTTGAAGGTTTTTGCTTTATGAATATTTTGGGAGATCTATGAGAATAACAGCCACCAGTGAGGAAAAAAAGAGGGTGGGACAAAGAGAATAGAAAGGTAGGCAGATAGATAGACAGATAGATGACAAAGCAATAGAGAGATGACAGAGAGATAGATAGAAAACAGGAATGTCCTTCTTGAATCCTATGGTAAAATATTTTACAGTTATGCAGTCATGAAAAGAGTGTGTTTATAATTATATAATTAAGTCAATGTTGAATAATTTTGAAATACAATTCAATAGAACTCAAAAATTTTGATGTTTAATGTAAATTTCTGAATAAAATATAGAATTTACTGAATAGTGAAAATTTTGCCCACCTAGCAAAATAGTACATCAAAAGTAATACCAGATTCCTGGAGGTATTGCAGAGACCAGTGCCACCATTAAGGATCTGAAGGATGCAGGGGTGGTGGTTCCCACAACATCCCCATTCAACTCTCCTATTTGGCCTGTGCAGAAAACAGATGGATCTTGGCAGATGAGAGTGGGTTATCATAAACTTAACCAGGTGGTGACTCAAATTGCAGTTGCTATGTGGTATCATTGCTAGGACAAATCAACACATCACCTGGTACCTGGTATGCAGCTATTGATGTGGCAAATGCTTTTTTCTTTATTGCCATTAGTGAAGACCACCAGAAACAGTTTGCTTTCAGCTGGCAAGGTCAGCAGTATACCTTCACTCTCCTGCCTCAGGGGTGTATCAACTCTCCAGCCCTATGTCATAATATTGTCTGCAAGGACCATGATCATCTCTCCCTCCCTCAAGACATCACACTGGTATTATATTGATGATATCATACTGATTGGACCTAGGGAGCAAGAAGTAGCAATTACTCTAGACACATTGGTAAGACATTTGCATGAGAGAGAATGAGAGATAAATTTAACAAAAATACTGGAGACTCAGTGAAATTTCTAGGTATCCAGCAGTGAGAGGCATGTCAAAACATCCCTTCTAAATTTGAGGATAAGCTGTTGCATCTGGCTCCTCCTATGACTAAAAAAGAGGCACAATGCTCAGTTGGCCTCTTTGGATTTTGGAGATAACATATTCCTCATGGGTGTGCTCCTCCAGCCCATTTACAGTGACCAGAAAAGCTGCTAGGTTTGAGTAGGGGACAGAACAAGAAGAGGCTCTGCGATAGGTCCAGCCTGCTGTCCAAGCTGCACTATCACTTGGGCCATATAATCCACCAGAAGATCAAATGGTGACGGAAGTGTCAGTGGAAAATAAAGATGCTCTCTGGAGACTTTGGCAAGCCCCTATAGGAGAATCACAATGCAGATCCTTAGGATTTTGGAACAAAGCCCTGCCATCCTCTACAGGTAACTACTCTTCTTTTGAAAAACAGCGTTTGGTCTGCTACCAGACCTTCTTAGAGACTGAATGCTTAACCATGGGCCACCAAGTTACCATGACACCTGATTTGCCTATCATGAGTTGGGTATTTTCTGATCCACCAAACCATAAAGTTGGGCATGCACAGCAGCACTCCATCATAAAGTAGAAGCAGTATATACGAGATAGGGCTTGATCAGATCATGAAGGCACAAGTTACTTGAGGAAGGGGCCCAAATGCCCATGTCACTACTCCCACCACATTAACTTCTCTTTCCCAGCCCATAGCTATGGCCTCTTGGGGACTTCCTTACAGTCGGTTCCCTGAGGAAGAGATAACTTGTGTCTTGTTTACAGATGGTTCTGCTTGAGATGCAGGTACCACAAAAAATTGGACAGCTGTAATGCTGCAGTCCCTTTCTGGGATGTTCCTGAAGGACAGTGGTGAAGGCAAATACTCCCACTGGGCAGAACTTCGAGCAGTGCACCTGGTTGTTCATTTTGCTTAGAAGAAAAAATGGCCAGATGTGCATTTGTACACTGATTCATGGGCTGTTTCCAATGGTTTGGGTAGATGGTCAGGGACTTGGAAGGCACCTGATTGGAAATTGGTGACAAAGTGGTATGGGGAAGAGGTATGTGGATAGACCTTTATGAGTGGGCAAAAAGACATGAAAATATTTGTTTCCCATATGAATTCTCACCAAAGGGTGACTTTAACAGAGGAAGATTTTAATAATCAAGTGGATAAGATGACCTGTTCCATGCATAGCAGTCAGACTCTCCCAGCCATTTCTGTCATTGCCCAATGGGCTCATGAACAAAGTGGTCATGGTGTTAGGAATGGAGGTTATGCATGGGTTCAGCAATATGGAAATCCCCTCACCAATTCCAAGTTGACTACAGACACTGCTGGGTGCTCAATCTGCCAGCAGTAAAAGACCTACACTCAACCCCCAATATGGCACCATTCCCGGATGTGATCAGCCTGTTACTGGTGGCAGGTTGATTACATTAGACCACTTCCATCAGGGCAAGGGCAATGATTTGTTCTAATTGTAATAGACACACTCCAGATATGGGGCTGTCTCCCTGCATGCAATGCTTCTTCCAAAACTACCATCCATGGGCTTACTGAATGTCTTATCTACAGCCATAGCATTCCATACAGCCTTGCTTCTGGTCAAGGAACCCATTCACAGCAAATGACGTGCGAGAATGAGCACAAGCTCATGGAATTTACTGGCCTTACCATGTTTGCCATTATCCTGAAGTAGCTGGATTGATGCAACAGTGAAATGGCCTTTTGAAGACTCAATTAGGGTACCAACAATGTGGCAATACTTTGCAGGGCTGGGGCAATGTTCTCTAGGATGCTGTGTATGCGCTAAATCAGCATCCACTCTATGGTGCTGTCTCTCCCATAGCTATGACTTATGGGTCCAAGAATCAAGGGTAGAAATGGGAGTAGCACCACTCACTAGTAACCTTAGTGATCTACTAGGAAAGCTTTTGCATCCTGTCCCTGCAACGTTAAGCTCTTCTGGTCCACGGGTCTTAGTTCCAAAAGGAGGAGTGTTTCCACCAGATGAACTAGAAGTTAAGACTGCCACCTGGCCACTTTGGGACAGAATCTTCAGGAATGAAAGTTTGGGTCACCTCACCTGGTAAAGAAGCATGGCCAGCTGAAGTGTTTGCTGAGGGTAAAGGGAAATAGGAATGGGTAGTGGAAGAAGGTAGTGATAAATATGAACTTCAGTCATGTGATCAGTTATAGAAATGAGGACTCTAAAGGTCATGAATATTTCTTCCCTGTATTGTTTTGAGTAGGTTTGTATATGTACATAAAACAAATATCTTTGTTTTCTTCCCTATCCTTTCCCCTTATCATATGACATAAATTGCATTAGTTTCATTTCATAGAATTTAAGGATGTGAATGAGTGAATATTAACCAAGGATTTGTACCCTATTCTGGAATGATTTACTGTATTTCCAGTTGTATGCAGGACAGTTGAGTATTGTGAGGTGGAAATATATATATGTGTGTGTGTTATTGTTTTTATTTAGAGACTAAGTGTGGTTTAAGGTGATGTGTATGGCTGCCAAGTTGACAAGGAGTAGACCCTGATGGTTAGGCTAATGTGCCAAGTCGGCCAGGTAATGGTGCCCAGTTGTTTGATATATCAAACCCTGGGCTAACTGTAATACAAGGATATTTCATAGACTTTAATCTTCAATGACTTGATTGCATAGATTACTGGGTTCATCCACAATTAACTGAGGAGATCGCCCTTAGCAATGATTGACATCTCATACAATCAGTCGAAGGCCCTGAAAGAAGTGATTTCAGCATTCAGAGAATGAATTCCCATCTACTACAGATAGCCAGCATATCCTGGAAAAATTCAATGAGGACTTTATCAGAGTCCCTGGCTTGCAGCCTGCCCTATGGATTTTGGGCTTTTGCATCCCCATGGTTTCCTGAGACAATTTTATAAAATCTCATACTATTTACACATATCTCCTGTCGGTTCTATTTCCTTTGAGAATCCTGACTAATACAACACTCCACATGAAGAAATAAAGAGCACCATTATAGATAATTATGTGGTTACATACAGTATATAAGTATTTTGCTGTAACACTTTTCTTCTTATATATGATTTAAAATGCAATGACATAAATCAATAATTACAAAACTATGTTTATGTGCTTAGAGTGTAAAAACGTAATTTGCATGACAAGAAGAGCACAGAGGAGTATGCAAGAGAATGGAGAATTATTGGCATAAAGATGTTTTACATTAATGAAATTCAGTTGTTTTTTTTTTCATCTAAACTAGATTGTTTTAGATGAATATAGTTATCGTAATTCCCTGGATACTGCTAAGATATTAACTCAAAAATATAGTAAGAGAAACAACAAAGAAATAAAATGGTATAATAGAAAATAACTATTTAGCACAAAAGGATGAACTCATGGAGTAATTGAGGAGCAAAATAGACACAAATGGACAAAAATAGCAAGATGGCAGATGTAAATCCTACCGTATCAGAAATTACATGAAAGATAAATTGATTAACACTCAAATCAAAGGAAGACGTTGTCAGGATGGATTGATTAAAAAGAAGATCTGACTATACTATATCTACATAAACTGTACTGAAGATGGCAATATATAACTTGGATGAAAAATAGAAGGATGGAAAGCATTCTACCATGCAAACAGCAATCATAAAAGAGCTATAGTTGATATACTAAGATAAGATGAAATAAAAATATACTTTAAAACAAAAAAATGTTACTGGAGATAAAGAGGAGCATTTTACAACAATAAATGGGTTAATACTTCAAGGATATAGAGAAGAGAAAAACAGAAAAATCAACAAGTGAAATTGGGTTCTTAGAAAAAAATCAATAAAATTGACAAATTTTTAGGTATACTAAAAAGAATAAAGGAGAGAAGACTCAAATTTTGAGGAACACAAATGAAAGTGGGCACATCACTACCAACATTAACATTTCAGAAGTAAAAGGTATTGTAAGGGAATACAATGAATAACTGTTTGCAAAATTATAGATACCCTATATGGAATGGACATATTCTTAGAAAATTGTACAATACTGAAACTGATTAAAGAAAAATAAAAATGTCTGAGTAGACATATAACAAGTAAAGGTATTGAATTTATTTCAAAAACTTCCCACAAATAAAAGCTCCTTCCCAGATGGCTTCTTTGGTGAATTCTAAAAATATTCAGAGAAGAATTTATATTGACCTTTCACTAACACTTCAAAAAATAAAAATAAAACAGAAGAGAATATTTCTCATATCAGTCTATAAGACCAGTATTACCTTAATATCAAACCAGGCAAATTTATAACAATAAATTTAAAATATAGATCAAAATCTCTTATAAATAGAGAAGCAAATATTCTAAAAAAATTAGCACACAGAACCAGCAGCATATAAAATGGATTATATTCTATACATTTACATGATTTATCCCAGGAATGCAAGGTTAGTTTAATACTTGAATATCAATCACACCATATTAATATAATAAAGGACAAAAACATATGATCATTTCAATAGACTCAGAAAAATCATTTTAGAAAATCTAAAACAATTTCATGGCAACAAACACTGAACAAACAAGGGAAATAGGGAGAATTCTTCAACCTAATAATGGTCATCTACAAAAACCCCACAGATAACATGCTTAATGGTGAAAGATTAAATGCTTTTGCACCATACACACCGAGAATAAAAAACAAGACAAATATGCCACTCTCACCATTTTTATTCAACATTTTACTGGAGATTCTAGCCAGGGCAATCAGACAATTAGGCATTCAAATTGGAATGGAAGAATAAAACCGTCTCTATTTTAAAATGACATGATTATGCATATAGAAAATCCCAAAGAATACACAAATAAAACTGCTAGAGTTAATAAATGAATTCAACAAAGTTGCAAGGTACAAGACCAATGTACAAATATCAGTTGTGTTTATATACACCATCAATGGATGCTCCAAATAGAAAATTACAAAAACAATGCCTTTTATAATAGCATCAAAAATACGATACTTAAGAATAAATTTAGCAAAAGTAGTGCAAGACTTGCACACTGAAAACCACAAAATATTGCTGAAAGAAATTAAAGATCTAAATTAATGAAAACAAAATCTTGCTCATGGATTAGAAGCTGAAAACATCCCAAAAGCAAACTACAGACTCACTGCAGTCCCTATCAAAATTCCAATGGTGTGTTTTGCTGAAATGGAAAAGCCAATCTTCAAACTCTTGTGGAAAGGCAAAAGTCCCCAAATATTCACAACAATCTTGAAAAAGTAAAGCACAGTTGAAGGACTTACCCTTCCCAATTTCAATATTTACCTCAAAGCTGCAGTATCAAAACTGAAATAAGCCAGACCCAAAAGGACAAATATTGTTTCATCTTTCTGACAGGAAAAAATAAGCAAACTCTTAGAGTTAGAATCTAGAATATATGTTACCAGGGTCTGGGTACCTAGGGAATTGTGAATGTAGAGAATGGGGAGTTAATGCTTAACAAGTACAGACTTTCTATTTGGGTTGATTGTAAAGTTTTGGAAATGGATGGTAGTTATGGCAGCACAATATTTTGAGTGTAATTAACAGCTCTGAATTATATATGTGAATGTGATTAAAAGGGGATGTTTTAGGTCATATATATGTTACCAGAATAAGAATTAAAGGATAAAACATAGGGCTGTACAATACTGTGAATCCTATTTTAAATGATGGTCTATAGTTAAAAGTACAATTATAAAAATGTTCTTTCATGAATTATGACAAATGTACCACACTAATACAAGGTGTTAATAATAGGTGGTATATGGGAAAATACACCCTAATATAAACCATAGACTATAGTTAATAGTACAATTTTAATATTCTTTCATCAATTTTAACAAAAGTACCACACTAATGTAAAATTCTAATAATGGGGGGGTATATGTGAACACTATTTTTTACATGATTTTTACTGCAAATCTACAACTTCTCTAATTTAAAAAAAATAAAAAAAATATGTGTTAGTGGCATAAGAATAGACAGACACATAGACAAATGAAATAGAACTGAAAGTACAGAAATAAACCTAAACATCTCCGGCCAACTGATTTTTGACAAGGGTGCCAAAACCATTCATTGGAAAAATGAATACTCTTTGAACAATTTTGCTGGAACTACTGGATAACTACATGTAAAATATTTTTTAAAATTAACTAAAAATGGCCGAATTATAAGAGATAAAACTATAAAAATATTAGAAGTAATAATAAGAGTCAATCTATTTGACCTCAGACTTGGTCATGGATTCTTAGGTTTGACACTGAAACACGAGAAGGAAAAGGAAAATAAGTTGGAGTTCAAAAAAACTTAAAAAGTTTTTTACTTCAAAAGGCTCTATCAAGAAATGAAAAGACAATCCACAAAATGGGAGAAAATACTTGCAAATCATAGATCTGACAAGGAATTTTTACACAGATTTTATAAAGAATGATTATAACTCAACAATAAAGAGGCAAATAATAAAAATGGGCAAAAGTTTCGAGTACAAATCATTTCAAAGAAGTGTATGGATTAATAATAAGAAAATTTTATTTTTCTCAACAATTTTAATCATTAAGGGCATGAAAATCAAAAGGATAATAAGAAAAAACAATAAGGAAAACATCAGTAAGATACCACTTCACACCTTTAAGGATAACTATAATTTTAAAAAATTGAAAGAATACAAGTTTTTGGTGAGGATGTGGAGAAATTGTAGCAGCATACATTGCTGGTGGGAAGGAAAATAGTATAGCTGCTTTGGAAAGTGGTTTGGCAATTACTCAAAATGCTGTACATGGAGTAGCTTCATGATCTAGCAATTGAATTCCTAGATGTATGCACTTGAAAAATGAGAACATATGTCCACAGACAGCTTGTACACAAATTTTCATTGTAGTGTTATTCATAATAGCCAAACGGGAAGAAAGTGAAGGGAAGAAAGTACCCAAATGTGCATCAACTAATTAATAAAGTGTGGTATAGCTATAAAATGGAATATTACTTGGCAATATAAAGGAATAAATTATGGGTACACATTACAATATGGAAGAGCCTTGAAAACATTAAGTAAAAGAATTCAGGCCTCATATTTATGGTTCCATTTATATGAAATATTCAGACTAGGTCAATCCATAGAGACTGAAAGCAGATTAGCAGTTGCCTAAGGCTGGGTGAGGTGGGGTGGGATAGAGAATGATTGCCAATAGGCACATGCTTCCATTTTGTGGTGCTGAAACTGTTCCAGTATTAGTTTGGGAGATGGTGCACAACTCTGAAAATTTAGTTTTAAGAAATATTGAATTATTCACTTTAAAATTGCATAATTTTGTGGTATATAAATTAGAAATCTCAAAAACACTGTTATAGAACAAATTTTAAAAAGCTGAATATATTTTTCATTAAAAATACCTGGGACTTCTAAATTGTATTGGTTGATCTTCTTGTTGTAAACAAAACATCATTGGTATTCAAAGTTTTAACTGCTGTGCATCTATATTGTCTCACAGAATACATGAGGTTTATACAATAGGTTTATATTAGAATTATGATTAACTGGAGCTAATATGGAGGATAATAAAACTCTCATTGTGCAAACATCCATAAACTAAACTATTAAAGGATATAATCTGGAAAAAAATGTTGCTATCATACTAATAATAAAAATAGCCCCTAGCAAGCTTAAGATTTCTGGGAAAATCAATGTCAACATTTATAGCTTGTTTAATGGGCTTTGCATGATGTGGAAAACATCATTGATGTATTAAATGTGTTTTTTTTGTTATTCTCTCAATTTCTTTTAAAATCCATATTTTGCACAGATTTTGCTACAGGATAAATATTATTGCTAAAAAACGTAAAACGTGTTAACTACTCATAGAACCCTTCATAAACCTTAATTATATATAAAATCTAGGTTATTTGTATATATACAAAATAATTGACAATTCCAAATATTAATAAAAACATTGCAAACATGAAAATAATCAATTTGACTTTGTTATGTTAATATAGGTTAAAAAATCAGATACCATTCCAACTCATTAATCCTCACCTGTGGAGAATATATTTATCATTATTCACTCATTCATTCTATTAATATTTTCAGTCTTATTTTGAGACTGAAAATGTTCAAAGAGATGGAATTAAAGTATAAACAAGCCAGAAAATGTCCCTTCTCTAACATTAACTAGCTTACATTCTAGTGTAGAAAGAAAGTGAACAAGTAAATAAAGGGACAGGAAACCTCCAAAAAGCAATGAGTGATATAGAGAAAATGAATGGAGACAGACATAGTAGAAAGCAAGTCAGTTAAGAAGGGATTTTTCTAGAAGGCTTCTCTCAACAGATGAAATTGACTTGTGAACTATAAAAAGAAGCTATTCATGGAAAGATATGGTCATCGGTGCAGAAGATTTCAGGCAGAAAGCAGAAAAAACGCACAAGGTTTAAAGTGGAAAGGAAAAAAAGCCATTGTGCTAGGAATTTAAGTATTGAGAGAGGTCATGCTGCAGGCTGGGAAATGAGGTCAGAAGGCTAATAGGTAAAAGTCTGCTACTGCAATAGGAAGATTTTTAAACATTTATTAATATTAATGATTTTTAGTACATGTTTCTGGTTGGATGCATCCGAAATCAGCTCTGAAGTACTTAAGCAAAAAAGGGAATTCATGAAAAGAACAGCGAGTAGCTTTCAGACCTCTTGCAGAACTCGTTTGGTGTAAACGCTAAATGTAGTCTGCTAGCTGGCTGCTTGCCTAGGACGCTGATTTTCAGTGTGTACTGTAGCACTGCTGCTTGAACTGCGGTCCCGCCTCTTTTCATTAAAAGAGATACGCTGTTTCCAAGTTAACTTACGGGCAGGTGCATCTGATTAGCAGAGTTAGGTCATGTTCCCACACTCTTAACTGCAAAACAACAACAACAACAACAACAACAACAACAACAACAGCAACAAAACCCTAAGGAGAAAGGTTGTAGCATTTTCAGGTTGGGCAGTAGTCGGCAAACTATGCCTCATAATGTGGGAGAAATTGCTTCACATGCTAAAAGTAAATATATTTTAAAATATAATTATAAAAAAGACAGAAACATTATAAGAAATACATATCTACTACATTGTAGGAAGTTTTCAAGAAGTAAGTGGAATGATTTGATCTATGCTTTAACAGGTTCACTGCAATTGCTATTGGAAAAACGATTTTAGAGCATGAAAAACACAAGAATGAAGGTCATGTAGTAGACTATTACAATAGGCTAGATGAAAGATTCTACTAAATTTGACAAATGTATCTAGTGTGGGAACAAAAGAGAGATAGAAGGGAACACATTTTGGATATGTTCTGAACTTTTAGAGGTAAAATGACTGGCTGACTTCAAGTGGTTTACATGGAAGTCATGGTCTTAGTGAGTGAAAAATCAAAATTAATAAGGAGAAATAATTATAGGAAGTTAATGAATTGTCAGAATTTTTAAACTGTGTTTTAGAAAGCGTAAGTGAAAAATTATTGTCTAGTTATACTTATAGTAGATTTAATTGAACAAAAAATATATATTGTCATCATAAGAAGAGTTTTAGAAATAATACATTGATATAATCTGTAGCATTCTCTTGTCCAGAGACTAATAGAATGCTTTATTTTTATTATACCAATTTCAAGACTTATAATAAATTGAGTTCATCCAATTCTATTTAGAAATGTTTCTGGGTTAAAGTGGGTAGATTGTAAAATATCTATCCAAAATGAACCCAATTTTTCAGTTAATGTCAGTGAAGTTCTCTAATTCCAATTATCTTTGTTTAAAGGCTAATTTTGAATATCATTTCTTATCATTAAATTAGTCGCTATTTACATTTTATCCTAATCTCTCTTGGAGATCATTTATCATGTACTATTACATGCTTTTCATGTTGATGTTTTAAAATTGAGCATCTGTGATTGGTAAACATGGCAAAATAGAAAATCTGAAGGACTTAAGAATATTTTTCCCACTAATAGTCTACTTTCCTGTGTCAAGATGGACCAATTTTTACACGGAGTTATATTAGATTATGTGACATTTAAACAGCATAAATAATACATACTTCCAATTCATAAGTTAAATATCATGGAGTTTAATGTAAAATTGGGTCAATATCAATTATTTCTAATCAAAATTGCTAGTGCCTTTAAAAACAAGTTGTATGATTCCAAGGGATCTCATTTTTCATGTTTTCATTTACTGTAAGCCAGCACAGTTGATTTACTTGTGGCCTGCAAAATATGTATACATCATATATTTAGTTTCTGTGTCACACTTCAATGAGGAATTTACATTTATATAATCTACATTACATTTTCCATATTTATGTAAAAAATTATATACTTCCATCTATGCCTTAATGCAGATAATAGAAATAGCTCTTTAAAAATTCCTACTTTCTTCTCATCACTCCTTTCATTAATACTCAAAACCCCAAATCAAATAAACATATTAGCACAAACTAACTTTAGAATATTGTCTATACCCATGAATCTTTTTATTTTTAATAATTAATTCCAATTAAAAAATAAATCATTTCAGTTAGGGAAACAATAATGTTTATTTGATGTCCCAAATTTTTTTAAAAATTAGACAAAATTATGCTGCTATTAAGTGGACCTACACTAATTGGATTTTAAATATAAAAAACTTTTGATGTCTGTGAATAATGGCAAAATGTATATCAACACTATAATAAATTTATACTTTCAGTTTTAAAATCCAAATTTTCATTCAGAACTTATTTCATCATATAGGTATACTTAAATGGAAGAAATCAGATATTCTATATATATATTTGCATTGGTTGGGATGTGATTTTTACATGAATTCATCTCTCTTAATTACATTTATGAATAACATTTACAGACTTCATTTTCAATTAGCACAGATCATTTTTTAAAATTATTTTTTTTAAATTTATTGAAGTGTATCAATCATACATAAACATACATAAACAATAAGTGTATAGTAAGAACTGTAAACTTACAAAACAAATGTATATAACATCATACAGGGACACTTCTGTCCAATGCCTTGCATTTTTGTGCAATGCCCTGTAGCACAAGGTGACTCCACACCATATGGAGGTGGACAACTGCACTTTAAAAACTGCAAAAGCTGAAAACAAAAAAAAAATCTGTGAAAATTTAACACCATGACATCACAAAGAAATTCGAAATCAACCTGTTTCATGCTAGTTATCTCATTTCTAGTGGATGATAGAAAAGAATGGTCCCCATGAAATTCTCTTCAGGCTTTGAAATGTTGAAAAGTATTAGTCTTGTATGCTTTAACTTTATTCAGAGGATTTATCCATGGAAAATCTTACTGGAATAGAGATGAGTATACCAATAAATTACATTTTGCTTTTTAATCATAAAAGGACCAGGGAAATGAAACCGATTGCATTTCTAAAAAGTGTTAAAGCTGTGGCAGAGATCTTCTCAGTTTGTCATTCCTGCAGCTTCATTATTTACAAGAAAGTGGGAAGGGAGCATCATTTACCAAGTTTCTTCTATATGTCAAGCAGTATTAGCTGTTTTATAAAAAGTTTTAAGAGTGTTTCAAAGTACAGTGTACATACAAAATAGTACAATATGTGTAGAGCTCATTAATTTTTAAAAAGTGGATAAGTCTGTGATTTTTTTTTAAAAAGCCCTCTGTCAAGAAGTAGAGTAGAGCCCTAAACCTCATCCTAAATCTAACTCTAATTCAGAAGTGTCCCTTGTGTTCCCTCTCATTCACTACCTCCCCAAGCATAACTGGTATTGAAAATGCTACCACCACAGTTTAATCTATCTTTAAAATTTACTTTAAAAGGATCACACAAAATGTGTTCTTTGTGTTTGACTCTGTTGTCTCAAACTATATTTGTAGGCTTTATCCATCTTATTCAGTATAATTGTATCTTGCTCATTTTTTTGTGTTATATTCCATTATGTGACTATATCATGATTTATTTATTCATTCTGTGGTTCATGAGCACCAGGGTAGTTTCCAGTTTCTGGTCACCATGAATAGTACTACAATCAATACACTTATGTATATGTTTTTCTTTCAATATATACACATTTTTTATAACTATATACTTCAGGGTTGAATTGTCTGCTGCTAAATTATGCATACATGCAGCTTTAGTAGGTATTTTAGCAGATATTTGAAAAGTACCATCTTTAAAGTGGTTGTACATGATATTCTTACCAGTAGATTATGGGAGTCTGTTTCACATATTTATTTTTCCCCGCTTTTCTATGAAGTAGGCAATTTCATATTATTTTATAAAGATGAAAATTTAGCCCTAGAGAGTTTTTAGGTGACTCACTCAAAACAACACAGTAACAAGTTGGCAATCACAAGTACAAATTTCTGATACTAAAGGCTGTACTTTTCATATCAGAAGTAATGCAAAATTACTTTAGTATCGGATTATGATTGGGGTTGATGAAAAGGTCTTTGACTCCTCTGCTGAGGAGGATTCTGAGGGGTTTTCTGGGTTTAGTTGATCATACTCTTAAGATGGCTATAGGAGAGGATATTACAAGACTTTCCATGAATTTTTGGACCACCTAATACAAATATCCTGGCAATAAAATTTAAAGAAACTTAAAGTCAATTTGCTAATTCAAAGTATATGAACTCTGTCTCATTTGTATAATTACAGACAGCATGAACAAATTAAATGCATTTAATTTAAACGGCAAGAATTTGGCATTTAGCCTTTGTTTTCAATTGGAACCATAACTCATCTCCAGTTTATAAGGGAAAACTCTTCTTAACAGAATACCAGCTAATTTGTAAAAAAGAATGATGAAATTAGAACATCAACATTGTGCAATGTCCATGCAATTATGGAATCAAGAATCATAAATATATGCTCAAACCTAAAATGAATGATTACTGGAACAAATGAAATTTGCAAGGTGCCAGTATAGCATCCAATATATCACTCTACAGATTACTAGCAAATTAAGAGGGTGGGAACTACCTTTGAAAGGGGCTAAGCAATTAATTCTAGCATCAATCATAGTGAGAAATGCAATAGCATGTGTCACCTTGTATGTTGTAATATCAAGAACACCATATTTCACCTAGGCAGAGCCTAATAAATGATGTTCAACCTGAATACAATAAGGTTTCCAGACCTAAATTCCAACTTACAACATACAGGGGAACATCACAAGAAAACAATCAGACCAATCCAAAATGTGGAAAAGTCCACAGAAAATTGGCATTCTCTGTCCAAAGACTCGAGGAAATTTAAAAGTGTTAAGTAAAAAAAATAAATAAATAAAAGTGGCAAGATTATTCTAGATTCAGAGTCTAAGAAGCCTAATGAAAAATGGAATGTGTGAACCTTGTCTGAATCCCTTTTTCAAGCTGATAGAAGGGAAAGAAATGAGCACAGTTAAAAATAAATATTTACACAGTGAATTAAGTTTCCTGCTGCTCACACTACTTTTACTAAAGTTCTTAACTTGTTCATGTCTGCAAAGAAGCACCAAAGGGAATAACGGAAATTAAATTCTTGTCTGCCAATTCTATGGGAATAGTAGGATATTGGATAGAAGCTTTACAATTGTGCCAAACTTCTTTGATTTTTACTTTTATCAAAGAAATTATATTTCATGCTTCTGTGTGCTGTGTAACCCATAATTTCACTTTGATTGCCCTTATTATTGTTAGAAAAAAAAAATTTAAGAAAAGTAAAACCTCTGGTGTTCTGGGGAGTATGTATGTTGCACCTAATGTGTATAAAATATTTTTATGAACTATCAAAATAGGCTGTTCATATAGACTGATTCCATTACTATCATTTTTTCATGATTTTTAAATGAATGTCATGATGTATATGTATATGTATTCTTAGGATCTATGGTATGGATCTTAGTTTCTGCATCAGGTTTGACCATAGTATCTGATCTTCATGCATTATTTCCAAACCCATGTTGCCATAATGTCCTGCTTTGATTCCTGAGTATAGTCAAATATTTTGAATCCAGATCTTATTTTGCTGATTCAGGGTTTTAAGTGGCAAATGGTGTTATCCTATAGGAAGAAATATATTCTTTGCTTAGCAGTACTGTATAATAATATCAAAGCTCATTACTTAATAATTACTAGACAGCTGTTATAAGTAATTTATGGTCACCTGAGTCTTCACAATATGATTAATTAAGTTAACCTCGCAAATTCTAGAGATTACCTATCTCATTGTTTAGGGGGAAATGGAAGTTATTAAAAATTAACTATCTCAATGTCACTTACCTTGTTTTCCCGAAAGTTAAATCTCTACTTGCCCTTTTCTCCTTTCCTATGAATACCAAAAGGGATAGTGCCTCTGTCTTAGGCTTGTAATTTCTTAATTTTCTACTTTCCTAAATACTGTTTAAATACCTTATCTCTGAATTGAATTTTTATTCCTGTAACACTAACTCCTTTCTCTCACTCTAAATAGCATAATCAAGTTTCCCTCAGCCCTATAAAGGGGTTCAAATAACTCCATGTATGTCATGTATTTGTTTATACATGTTTATCTCTAAATACCTGTGTATTATTCAGTAAACTTATAACATTACTTTATTTGGCTATTGAATCTTTAGGTAATACTGCCTCCCAGTAACTTATATTTTCAATAGTAAAATTATTTATTATTCTTTTTTACCATTCTTTCCATAGTTACTGACCAGGACTTGAAATATTGTAAATACATATACAAATTCATTTATGAAATAATGGATTTTAATACTTGTTCAAATATATACATCTGTGTATATACACACACATATATATATATTCAAAAACATATCCTACATTTAGAAAAAATTTCTAATTTTAAAACCTGAACAGATTTTATTTCCAAAAAAAAGTGTATTAGTCAGCCAAAGGGGTGCTGATGCAAAATACCAGAAATTGGTTGGCATTTATAAAGGGTATATATTTGGGTTAGAGGCTTACAGTTACCAGGCCTAAAAGCATAAGTTACTTCCCTCACCAAAGTTTGTTGCCACATGTTGGAGCAAGATGGCTGCCGATGTCTGCCAAGAGTTCAGACTTCCTGAGTTCTTCTCTTCCCAGGGCTTGCTTCTCACTGGGCTCAGGCTTGCTTCTCTACACAAGACCAGCTGTAGACTATCAAGAAAACAGCTCATCTCTTTTCCTGGAGCCTTCCCTGCTTCCTCACAACGAAGCTCCTCTGTGTGCTTACTTCCCCAGGCTCCAGCATTAAAACTTCAAACTTCCTTCTCTGCAGTGCAGTTTCTCTGTGAGTCCTTCCCCTTGGTGGGCAGGGACTCAACGTCCTACTGACGTGGCCCAATCAAAGCCTTCATCATTATTTAATCAAGTGAAAGTAAAACTTCTGAATCCAATACACTCTGATATGCCCAGAGGAAAAGACACGTTTACAAACATAATCCAATATTTATTTTTGGAATTCATCAATAATATCAAACTGCTGCAACAGGTATACAAAACTCCTAGAGGTTTAGGGAGGAAATTCCATCATAAATATTTCTTCTTTTATCTTCAGGAATTATCCTTCTCTGATGTAAACCTGGCACTCTGCTGCAGACCCTGGTTCTCTTGTGGCTATCTCAAAAGATATGTGCATGTAGACCTGTATTTCTCGCTCTGTTGAGCTTTACTCACACTGTGGTGATGGGGTAAGTATGTCCCTGCCCCTCATATCCCCTTCATAATCCACAATGCTACCTGCTAAATTCTTACATTATCAAATTATATCACTCTATCTTCTGGTCCTCATTTACAATCCCCTGAATTACTCCCTCACATTTCTTAGAGACTTTAGATACTGGTGCAGTCTCACACTCTCCAACACTCTTCTTTCCATAAGTATCCATCAGATGGTCCTTTCTGACCTCTCATTCAATGGTCCTTTCACTTCCAAGGTCACTTGTAGATCTTGTCCTTGCTGCTAAGTACAAACCCTCCAGAATATTAAGTGTTGCACCCTTCCTCTAGTACTTTGTTTTTCCAACTCACCTTGTTTGGCACTGCAGTTCCAATAATCTGTCCCATCATGGTTTTCCCATTATTAAAATATTTTAATAATTTCATATCTTTTGGTAAGTAGCTACTACCTCATTGTCTGCATCTGTGTTCATATATTCCTAATCTCTTCTGATACTATGATAAACTGTTTTTGCTCCTATCTAAAGCCAACCCCTCCTTTTTACAGTGGTGTCATTTTCCCACTTAAAAAATCCATAAAAGAATTCAATCCATTTTCTCTTGCAGCTACACTCATCTTCTCTTTGTAATCTACTCTACAAACACATAAAAGTCATAATTTTTCCAACATCAGGGAGAAAAACACTCATGATACCTTGCCCTCAACATATCACCCTATTTTCTGCTTCACTTTAAAGTAGAATCTAATTAAGTATTACCTATTAATTCTGGCTTTAACTCTCTGTTCTCTTTCAGGACAAAAGAGAACAGAGAGTTCTTGTATGCTAGTCCATCTGGGATTATTTGGTAGGTGTGAAGAGAAAAAGGATTCTATCCGTTTTATGAATGCTATTTCTTTTCCACATTGATTTGATATGTTGTCATTAATGCATATAAACTTTATGTATATGCATAGGATTGTTTCTTAAACCATTTTCAGTTCTTATAATATGATGCTATATTCCAGCAAAGATACTACTACTACTTAAATTAACTATGGCTTCATTATGTTTATTCTATTAACATAATAGTTTTCATTATCACAGTAAGTATAAAGATTTTGAAATGTTAACCATTTTTACATTATTGGCACAAACTCCCTAAGGTAATGTGTAATTTAATGTACTGTTGAAGTTTTTTTATTTCAATAGTACAAAAAAATAAATAAAAATCATTTTATTTATGATTTTTTAAAATATATGTTTTATAAGTGACATTAGTCTATAATTTATTTTTCTTGAACTTTCTTTGGTTTTGTAATCATGGCATTCTTTGCTTCATAAATTTACTTCTTCAAATAACTGGAGTAATTTATATAAAATTAAAATAATCTCCTTCTTGGATGCTTTCAAGCTATACGAAGTGATCTTAATTCTTTATCTATCACAAAACATCAGAAGTATACACTATACCTGCAGTATTCTAAGAGACGAGCATGGAATGATCGTTGCAGAAGGTCCTGTGTTGTTTCTCAGCTTACAAACATTGCTATACTAGGACACCGTGAATATTATATACAGTGTTTTAAGAAATGCCTAGACCCAGATGTTACAATTTATTTTTAATTGTAACACCATGAACAAACTTGAGAAAACCAATCTGTATGGACCTAAAATAAATAATCATAGGGTACATTTCAAATAAAAAACAGTTCTGAAGTAATGTTGAGAGGATTGATAAAAGAATATAAATAATTTTTAAAATATTACCCAACAACTTCTTACTGAATTCATTAAAATCATAAAATTAATGATAACATGAACTTAACTGCTAAGAAAATCATGTGCTATTTCTGACTCTGATTTATTATTCTCTCACTTTGTTTTATTTTTCATCACAAAACCATAGCATTTACCGTAGAAAATTGGCAGAGACTGTCAGGAAATGCTGACAGGCGTGAGAGGATCAGAGTGAATCAAGATGAGTGTCTCTTGTACTCTGTAGTTATACATACAGAATCATGCTACTTTATATCACTGTTGGTATAAAATATTCAAATTTATATAGTAAATCAAAGTTTTCACCATTTGCATCATCCCTGTAAATAAGTTTCATGGAGTCATTCATTATAATGTTAATTAAAATTTCATTTTATGTCCAACTTCTTGAGTGAGAAGTATTTCTCCAAAATTTGCTTAGAAATCTATTAAAATGGATCGGTTTACAATGAATGAATTTAGCAGGTACACATAAAAGGAAGAATTGTGAAAGTTAAAACATTTTATCAGCTATATTTTACCAATAAAAGGAAGAAAATGTGTATAATGTTTAATATAGCCATGCAGAAGAAAGTAGGTTTATACATTCTGGAACTGAAATAAATCAAATATTTTCCAGAATAACATAAATTTATATTAAAGTTGCAAATAATAGCTGAAATACTGTAATTCTTGGAGAGCTGATTCTTGATGGGTATATTCATAAAATGTAAGAAAGATTAGAGAAAAGTGTTTAGGTCAACAGGATTTTATACTTAACAGATTAATAAAAATTCAGTGATTATTTTATCAAAGAATAGAAACTCAACACCAGCTCAGAGCATTCATTAATGATTATATGTACTGAAATGTAAAGTAGGGAGGTCTCACATATGGTAAAGCCTGAAAAAATTATTGAAATATGAACAACATGAGCTCCACAATGTTTAGTTAGTGACAGGCCTAAAAATCAGAATTTTATTTCCTAGCCAAATATTCTTTATTCTTTCCATATATGCAGCTCTGAGAGGTGGAAAGCAACAATAAAACATATTTAAGTATACATTTGTTTTTCAACCACATAAAATATATTTGTAAGCTTTTTTTTTTCTTTAATTATACAGGAATAACACAATTTGGGAAAATAAGACTTCTTGCTGCTCAATAGCATCCTTCTATTTTAATTTTTATAATTAATTCAATAACTAAGATCTTTGGTATATCTAACTTGAATTTCAATATTTTTCTCTTCTGTCCTTATCAATTTTCATGTATTTAAAAATCCAAACATAGAAATATTAGAAGAGAAGGTGCTTTCTTACTTCCTGTGTATAAGCTGTTGATGGCTAAGACTCTGTTTAAGTATTAAAAAAAAAGAAAAAAAAGGAAAAAAAATAACCTCTCATGACTGAGGTGTCTCCATTCTTGACTAACCTAAAAAGATATATTTTCTTTCCCAACCTGATGTTTAGACAGTCTACTAGATCATAATGTAACAGGATGCTTCTACATAGAAACTCCCTTTTCATAATTCAATTGAAAATCAATGTAAAAGAGATGACGAATATTATATTATTTGGATTATCATCTGTTAGAGAGAGCTATTTCAAAAATTCCAGCTCAGTGTTGGGGATTTGATGATGTGGCTTCTCTGAAATCTTCCAATTCTGAAACTGAATGGTACAGAGAATAAAGAAACTAGATACCATAAGATCATCTTTATCGCTAATTCCCTTTTAAGAGCACATTTTTTATAGTTTAAGGCTTTTCTCTTCTTTTTCTAATTGAATCACTCAGTGGCTATAGATTTTCAAATATGATATAATTCATTTCCTAAAATTTCCAGAAGGATGTTGTGTCCTCTCATTATGACAGAAGTTTTATATTGGAGTAAGTACAATGAACTTAACTGATAAAATACCAGCTTCTCACAACATCTTCAAATGAGTAACCTATTTTTACTCTGGTGATATGCATCTGTTTCTGTTTTTCATACAGTGAGTTTCCCTGCTGGCTGAAATAAAGATATGAATGTTCACAAATTGAATATTAGGCAGATTTCTTTCCACTGCTTTTGGATAAGATAATGACAATGAACAGCAGGAGGTAAAGCCATTTTAATTTAAAGTATAAATAATCTACAAGCATTCTTTTCCATCTATTGTCTGAAAACTATACTGTTGCATGAATTATAGCAGGAGAAAAACTTTAAAATTGAGAATGAAAATTCTATAGAGAAGTTTTCAAATAATTTTATCAAATCCATAGATGGAAAAATAATGTAGCTTGTCTTCTAGTTGTTTATTAAAAACTTATGAGATAAAAGATATAATTTATATACAATTTAATTGCATCAATTTCATTCCCAGGAATCGATTAATTCTTGTAATTTTTCATCTATTTCAATCCAAAGTTTTTGAAAGAATTATTTTTCAAAGAAAAGTAGAAATTGGCTTATCTTGTAAAGGCAAACAGTTTGTATTTTATTTTGCATATTATATTTTTAGCATTTTATTATGATTTTTTTTTATTTTAAAGAAGCTTTAGATTATATAAATGTTACATAAAAAATGTAAGAGATTCCCATATGCCCCGCTCCCTCCTCCTCCAATACTTTCCCACATTAACAACATCCTTCATTAGTGAGGTATATTTATTACAACTGATGAACCCATATTGAAGGAAATGGGACTGCCTCAAAATTTGAAACTTTTGCCCTTCAAAGTGGTTTGTCAAGAAAGTGAAAAGGCAGCCTACTTAATGGGAGAATATATTTGGTAACTAACTATCTAATATCCAGCATATATAAAGAAATCCTACATCTTGAAAATAAAAAGACAAGCAACCCATTTAAAAAATGGGCAAAAGGTTTGAATAGACACTTCTCCAAAGAAGAAATACAAATGGCTAAAAAGCACATGAAAAGATGTCCAACAGTTTGTATTTTTAATATAAAAATCAATCTATGCATTCAAACATAAAATATAACTACATATAAAGACATATGTATGTGTCCTAGGGTTAATTATAGTTTAATTTTAGGGTACATTTAACTGTAGAGAATTTTACAGATTAGTATAGTTAAGCATCAATATAAGTATATTATGGATAATTTATTCAAAATATTTATTTAACTTTTATCTCAGGGAAAAAAAGAGAAATGCATCATTGGCAAACCCATTAAATTTAGGACATAAACCATACACCTGTTTTAATTTCTAAGAAAAAGATATTACAGCTGCTGTTTTAAAGAGATATTATAACTAATATAAATTGAAACAAACTGTTGAAAGGTATAAGCTCCACAGTCAGAGCTTCTGTATTTGTATCTGGCCTTATACCTTTACAATCGTAAGCAGTGTGATGAGAGAAAATCCTCTACATATAAGCAGGGAGAACATCAGGCAAAGCTCTGTAGCCTTGTATCATCATGAATTCAAACTTTCTCTTCAGGTAATTTAAGGGAAATAGTGACAAAATCAATTCCGTGTTTTATAAGGATTGTTCAAGCTACAATAAAGTAAGGGATTTGAAAGACCAATAAGGGAGCTGGGTGCATCTACTAAGAAAAAATATTCCATTTAGTGATAATGACAGCCTAAGTTAATGCAAGGTGATAATGGACAGGGTGCATGGATAAGGATGACAGTAGTTGGAATCAATACAGATATTAAATACTTTTGTGTACTATTTTACAGAACAGTAACTGAGCAATAGAGTTTAAACAACTTTCCCAAGGTCAAGCAGCTAATTACGGAGCTGTGATTTGTATCTAGATGATCTATTTACAGAGTGCATGTTCTTAACCACTAGTCTTTATTAAGAGTATGAACTGCACATGGTAAGTATAGAACAGAGAGGTAAAGGATGGTTTTGATATTGTAGATTTAGATAACTAGGTATAGGGTTGTAGTATTCACTAAAATAAGGACTATACATAGAAGAACAGAAAGGTTTGTCAATTAACAAACAAATGTCTGCTGAGCACTTAACTTTATGAGAAGCAAAATTTTAGGGAATTGGTTCCCTGTTGCTTCATTCTAGATTCTAAGGTGAAAGAGTAGTTTCCATCTGGGGCAAAGTATCCTCATACTAGTTCAAAAAAGAGAAGTATAATAAGAGGCAATAGTAGTGTCACACAATGGTTCTTATAGAATCTAATCAGATTTGGCACATTGCCATTTCATGGTCCAGAGAAAGTAACATATTCTGAGCTTATATCAATATGGTGGGAATAATTTTTTTTCCTATGGGAAGAGACACTAAAGTAAGACCCTGTAAGAAAGGGCCTGATAAAGAAAGGCAGGGATGGTGACATGGATAATGATCTCTATTAATTGATTTGGACAGAAAAAGAGAAGGATACAGATAAGGTACTCAGAGATGAAAGAAGTTGACAAGAGTCCCCTATGATGCTCTCCAATTTCTCAATCAAGTATTAAGTACATATATTTGAAAAGACTGAAAGTGAATTAATGGAGCAATGCACATTTGAAGCATGAGGAAGTTTTGTAATAACTACTGTGGAAAATAATAACAATAATATTATTTATTAGATAATATCTATATTGAGTGCTGTAAATGATCTCCACTATCTTATTTAAGCCATATTCTAACATTATTTTCCTTTTTATTCCCATGTAAAGGCTTAGAGTCATAGATACATGACTAATAAGTGAAAGAGATGAATTTCTATTGCATATCATTTGACTCCAAATCTCATACTCTTACATAAAATCTATGTTGTGATATCCCACTCTCCTGTTGTATGCAATTAGTAAAACACAGAAAAGGACAGAGAGCTCATTTTGAATTGAAGAGCATAAATTTGTGGTGGCACTTGTCTGTGGATGTCAGTTAAATTCTCAGAAATGTTCAGTATCCTTCCTGGAATTGGAAAGAGAGAACACAGAAATGTTCTACAGTTTGTTTGCGATTTAGGTCAGTTGTCCCGAAGCAAAGGGAGCAAATCATCTGAGGTAAATGACAAGAAAATAATTACAGTTATGAATCCTTAAGATTCTGTTGGGTGGAATTGAAGGGAAAGGTCATTGATAACTTGCCAGAAGGTGAAAATTTCAAAGTTAAAAATTTAAAAATGATGTCACAGTACAAGTGTAGTAGGAATAAATGATTAAGCAGGATGGAAGGATTAGATGTTGTAATGAAGCTTCAGCTAAACATTTTAAGATTGTGAGATTACTGAAGATCACTAGAAATCATTTGTTAAAACCAGTAGGAAATAGAAATGTCTTACTATATATTTATATTTTAGAACACTAGAGACAAAATTATTTTTAAAATATTTAGATAATAATAGTATTTAAGAAATGATGTGAAAAGGAGAATCAAATTTTGCATGTATCAGTGAAATGTAGGCTATTTTTAATCAAATACCACAGATTCTCTTTCACTTGCAGCTTATATAGTAGTACCTATGATTCACATTTTTAATAGTATCATAATGGCATCTAATTTGCAGACATTAATATTTAAAGGAAGAATAAGAATGTTAGGAAAAACTAAACTACTTTCCAACAACAGAAAACAAATTGTGTGTCCCTGAATAAAATTGTTTCTTTCTGCTGTAATTGGGCTTTCTTCCTACTCAACTTTCTAGTTTTGTAAATTCTGACTCAACTTTCAAAAACAATTCAGATTATTTCTTCATCTAAAAATTAATCCCTGAACTTTCCAAAAACTCCTTTATTTCTTGGATTCTAAAGATGAGTTTAACATTTGCTGCCCAGTAACTTGTATATATATCTGCCTTTTCAATCACCAAAGTATTTTTCCCTAACAGTTAGTAAACTCTTTGATTTCAAGGATGATATCTCATCCCACTTTGGGTCTCTGCACTTCCTAAGCATTTAGTAACTATTTTTTCATAGTTAGGAATTTAATTTAAGAGAATAAATTAAGAGAACAGAAACAGAAGAGGCAGTGTGTGTGTGTGTGCAGCCAGAGTATAGTTGAAGACAAAGAACTTTTAAATATCAGTGCTCCTTGTAATGCCCTACCCAATGCTCTGTATTATGTCAAGGTACTAGACATCAGGTATATCAGAGACTTCTCTGAACTTTCTGGCAATGAGTCCCAGATGACAGGTTTCCAAGTGAGAGTTATTTGAACAACCCTTTGCTAAATAGGGCATGGCTGAACTTGGATCGAGTCAGACATCTCAGAGGAAGTCAGGATTGGAAATACAGTTATTCAGGAAGGACCTATGGAAAGTTCTTTTGTCTAATGATTTGTAAGCCCTTGAACCACACACAAAGCCAACAAGCTGTTTGCCAAATTTGAATGAATAGAGGCACCATCTAGAAGGGAAAGATAAGGAATTAATTGAAGAAAGAATGACTTTAAGGGCAGAACCATGGAGTCTGAGCAAAGAGATCTCCTTGTGTGTGGAAAGGGAGAATCCACCCCTGTTCTTGGAGGAAGCAGGCCATCTGCCATGTTGCTTGGAGGGGCAGGGCCTTGCAGCCAAATGTTCAAGGAGAGTGCTTCCACCCCAACACTGGGAAATGGAAGGGTCTATGCCATGGGGTTTGCAGAAGCCACCATTCTAATACTTAAAGAGGGTGGGGCCTACATGCTGGTATTTTGGGAGAGCAAGCACTTAGAAAAGGTATGGCTGCTGCTCCAGCTGGCTTGGAGGACAAAGCAGCAATCCACAGATGACTCTCAGACCTTGAAATCTAATGGAGTTTGGCCTGTTGGGTTTCAGACTTTTTTAGGACCTATGATCCTTGTTTTGCTTTTAAATTCTACCTCTGGAATAAGAATATCTATATTATATCTGTCCCGCCATTGTATTTTGAAAGCAGACAACTTGTTTTCTAGGTTTCACAGCACCTTCAGACAGAGAGGAATTTTGTCCCAGGATGGACCATACCCAAATTGATATTGATGCAAAGTTGGATTTAGCATTGTTACTGAAATGATGTAAGGCTTTTGGGATGTGGTGATGGTATGAATGTAATTTGCATTTGGGGTCTAAAGGGCAGACTGTTGTAGATGAATTATGTACCTCAGAAAAACACATGTTCTTAATCCCATTCCTGTGCATGTGAACCCATTGTAAATAAGACCTTTTAAATGTGTTAAGGTGTAATCCAACTGTATGAGGTTGGGTCTGGATTCTATCTCTGAAGGCTTTATGAAGAGAAAGTCAAATGGAGGAGCAAGAAGCTTGAAGTCAATGGAATCAAGAAAAAGGAAAAGCCATTGCCATGTTACAGGAAAGCCAAGGAATCCAAAGATTGCTGACCAGCCAGAATTCTACTAACTCCAGGAGGAAACAAGACTTCTAACCTCTGAAACTGTGAGTCAATGAATTCCGCTTTTTAAGTCAACCCATTGTGTGGAATTTCTCTTAGCAGCCCTGAAACATAGTCAGGCACTTTCTCACTTGCCTGCTTTCTTTGTCTCTTTTGTATCACTTGCTCTGGGGGAAGACACTTTGTGAGCAGCCTTATGAAGATGTTGATGTGGCAAGAAATTGAAGCATCCTGTCAAAAATATTATGAGGGAGATTGAGAGCAGATCTTTCAGACCCAGTATGATTTCAGAGATTATAGCTCTAGCCAAAAGTCTGACTATAGCCTCCAGAGAGACTCTGAGCTAGAGGCACCTAGCTAAGTCTCTTCAAGATTTCTGACCCACAGCAGAAATTGTGAGATAAAGGTGTGTTTTAAATGATACATTTTGAAGCAATTGTTATGTAAGAGTAGATAACTAATAAAAGGATTTAATAATTTTTATCAAATTAGAAAAATGATACCCAATTTAATAATAAAGGAAATTGTATCATAGATTATCATGTAAACACGTAGTTTTCAGTTTAGAGATAGAAAATGTTCTTTGGGAGCATTTGAAAAATTGTGATCTTTTTTTACTGGCATATGTACAATCCTCTGACCACATTTGACAAAAAATGTCGAAGTTATTATTGAAATTACATTTAATTTTTAATTCAATTTAGCAAGAATTATATATCTACACTATTGAGTGTTCCTATCCATGGTCATAGTACATAAGTACTGAAAATATTTATGTCCACATGTAGAAAATATCTGCCTCCAACTCTTCCATTCTTTGAAATTTTTCACATAAGGGCCTTGTACTTTTTATTGGATTCTTTCTAAGTACTTACTTTTTTTTGCAATCAAAGATATTTTGCTTTCCCATATCTCTATTATTGGTGTTCAGAAGTTCCATTTATGTTTTTACATCGATTTAGTATGCAGCAAATGACTTAACTATATTATGATTATAATATTTTGATATCAAATTGGGAGGTTTTCTGCATGGACAACCACAAATCTGTGAAAACTGGTAGATTATGTTTTCTTTGTTTATGATATAATGTATCTTTATGCCTTTCAATGTATAAATCTATCTACTTATTTCTTACTGTATTTTCTAAGAACTCCAGTGTTTTTCAGTGTAAAAAAAAGTATATGAATAAAGTTGATGACAATGGGCAATCTTTCCTGTCTCTTATTTTAAAAGATATCATTAATTCAATGCTGTTTTATATGTGGTATATGATACCAACTATTCTTTCTGCTATTCTAGGAGTAGAAGTCTTTTTTAAAATTTAATAAAAAAAGGGCAATAAATATTACTAAAAGTATTATTTATATGGTCATATGATTTTCTCCTTTAATCATTGGTCATAATATGATTTTTCTCCATTGATCTGTTGCTGTGGTAAATTAAATTAATAAAGAGTCTGACATTAAACCCAAGTCATATACCAGTATTTTGGGTGACAATTTCTATAATTTAGGCTAGTGAGTAAAATTTGCCTATAAATTTATTTTTTTTTAAATATCCTATTTGATTTTGGCTTAAAGTTTTACTAAACTCATATGTAAAGCAGTGCTTCCCCCATTTTTACTTTTTTTTCTGTAAAAATTTTTTAAGAAACAAATTATTTTATCCTTGTATATTTTGTAAAACTGTTTTAAAATAATGCAATTTAAAATAATTTCTTTTCACAAGTTGCTGTTCAGTTTTTCTATTTCTTCTTCAGTGGGTTTTAGAAAGATGAATACTACTAAAATTTTATAAATTTTTTCTATGTTTTAGATCCAGCAAGTTCCTCTTTTTATTAACCTGTTAATATCTGCAATATCTGTAAAATGTCCCCTTCCCATGCTTGATATTGGGTATTTGTGTCTTCTCTCTGTCTTGAACAATCTTGGCAAAGTTTAACAATTTTATCAAGCTTTTGGTGGAATCCATATTTTAGATTTGTGGATTCTATCACAGGTTTTGTTGTTTTCCCTTCATTTATTTCCATTCCAATCTTTATTTTCTTCTCTCTTCAGTTTGTTTGTTATAATGCTTAATTGTAATTTATTAAATCTGATGCTTTACTAATTTGCAATCTGTTTATCTTTTATAGTGTAAATATATTTCCCCTTGAATATGGATTTAGATGTGTTCCACAAATTTTGTTTTATTTTGGTTATCATTAAAACATACATTACTAATTTTCATTATAATATATATTACGACTTTGTAATTGTTAGAAAGTTTGCTTTCTTTTTAATTCTTGTTTTTCTGTCATTTAATTTATATATTTTCACTACATATTATGAATTATAAACTTATTTATTGATATATTAACTATGTAAGATGAACTGCACATATTTAAAGTATATGATACATGGGGAGTTCATTTTACATAGATAATATGTCAATAAATTAGTTTACAATTCAGTAACTTGTTGTGAATAGATATATAGCTATAGATACCATTATCCCAGTCAAGGTACTGAATCTTTCTACTAGCACTAGAAGTTTCCTCATGCCCCTTTGCACTTCATTTCTCTCTTTATTTCTGTCCGCAGGCAAACATTGGTCTCATTTCTGTTACTAAAGTTTAGTTTGCCTTCACTAGAATATTATATTAATAGAATCATGAAATAAGTACATTGTGAATATTATATTGTGTAGATTCTAGCTTCTAGGTAATGAAGATGATTTTTGTTTTAGCCCATGATTAACCTCCTGGAGTGATGGTTCTAACCCAGTTCAAGTCTTCGTTGCACTGATTAGAGTCCTTCCCATGCATTTGTGGTTGGGGGAACAGGCTGAGGCTTGCGTGGGATTCATACCTAGAATTAGTGTCTCCCTTTCACGGCTTTCTTGCCCGTGAAATTTCCTTTCACTCTCTGGTGGTCACTTGAAGTTGCCTGTGCATCTTTCACTGGATCTTCTAGCCAGGAAGCCACCACTATTTCTATTGAACTGCATGTGCTGTACTGCTCCATGACTGTGTTCTGTGCTTATGGCTAAGCACAAAAAACGAAATTCAATTCTGTGCCAATTCCTCACCGTATTTTGACAGTCTTTCCCAATATGCTCCTTTTGTTTACTCTTCAATATTTTAAAGTGGTCATTTTTGTGTTCTGAGTAGAGTTTATAGTTGTTATCAGTGGGAGGATTTGTGGGCAGAGAAATCCACCACCATCTCAGAAGACAGATATCTGTATGAGAGAATAATCATGTACAAATCTAAAAATTTCATATTTCACTATTGTTGAAATGCATGTTTATGTATTTACACTATTTACTTTTCTATTGGTAATAAAATCTATTTGGTGTACCACAGATATAGATGTACCAGTTTGTTTATTTTTATGTAGGTATAGTCTTCACTTATTTTTTCACTAAACGAAAAACACATCCAAACTTTATTATTCTTTGGATAAACATCAGTGTTTATTTTACAAATTGGTACTGATAATTTTTATCATTTATTGGAAATTTTTTCAATTAAATTGATTTTGGTTATTTTTATGTGTAATTGGTGTTTCCTATTTTTTTTCAGATTTTTTTCTTATTTCCTCATTTCTTTCAAATATTTTTAGACTGAGTCACATTTCTCTTCTTTTTTCTCTCCCTTTATATTCTTTTCTTTTCTACGTCTTCTATTTGGGAATTTATATACTGCATACCTACTGTTTAAATAGTTTCCATAGACATTTTAACTTTACAGAGTTGAATATTTAACTTAACAAAAGTTTATTTTAAGCCCTATTTATATCCTTCCAACATAGTATGAAATGTCAGACAGCTTTTACTTGGAAATAGACAAGACCTTCCCTAAAAGAATATTCAATCTTATAAAAATCTCCCTTCTTTTTAGCTCAATAGTACATTTTCAAAGGGAATAGTGAATATGTGAATATGCATATGTATATACACATGCATATTTTTTCAGATTATGAAGTCACCATAGGTCTGGAAATGGAAGTTCTTATAATTTTTCACTGTTATTTAAGGATGAAACTTCATACACTGTTCCTTGAAGGCTTTGCCTTTTGATTTTAAAACAAAACAAAACGAACACATAAATTTTTTTTCACAATTACTGACTCTGAATGGGCTTCAGGGGCTTTCTATTATAAGAATAAACATCTGAACACTGACTTTTCTTATCTATTTTCATTCTATCTTTTAAAAATCCTGATTTTCTGAAAGGCAATAGCTTCATCTGACTGAAGTAATGAATATTATATTCAATAAAATAAAATGAAAACTTTAATATATTTAAAATTTCTAAATATTACTATTTTACACCTTTAGAAAACACTGGGTTTTTGTAGTTTTCTTTCCCATTCAAAAGTGTATTTGTTAAGGAGCAGATGTAGCTCCAGTGGTTGAGCACCTGATGTCTTTGTATGAGGTCTTGGGTTCAATCGTTAGTACCTCCTAAAAAAAAAAGTGTATATGTTTATTTACACAGATAGTGGTTTCAGACTGACTTAATTCAGATCCTGTTCCATTTTGAAAATATAATTTTCAAGCCCCACATTTTTCTTTTTTACCTTTAAGCCTACTTGTTAAAAAATATATTCTTGTTAGAGAAGTTTTAAACATACCAAACAATCATGCATGTATGTGGAATTCCCATACAACACCCTCCACCAGCACACTACATTGTTGTGGAACATTTGTTACAGATTATGAGATAATATCATCAGACTATTACCACTAACTATGGTCTACAGCCTACATTTGGTTTATTTTTTCTATACCCCCTATTATTAACAGAGTACATCTTTGGCATTGATGCAAGAATACTACAAATTTGCTGTAAACTATAGTCCATAGGTTACATTAGTTGTATTTTTCCCATGCTTCTCCACATTCTTACCACCTTGCAATAGTGATGCACATTTGTTCTAGTTCAAAGAAGGACATTCTTGTATTTGTACTATTAATCACAATTCTCACCCACTTCTGGGTTCACTATGTTATTCAGTCCCAAGATTATTCTCTAGCTTTCTTTCAATTTGCATTTACATCCCTAGACTACCCCTTTCAGCCACAAAAATGTATGGGTTGCTTCACAAATTTATGTGTCATCCTTGCACAAGGGCCACACTAATCTTCTCTGTATCTTTCCAATTTTAGTATATGTGCTGCCAAAGCAGGCACTGAACCTAGTGTTTTTATAATTCCTTTTCATTGCAACAATGGCAAACAAAATAGGTTGAAGAGTCCCTTTTGTACCTACCTTTTCCCATTCCTTTCTCTGATATAATAAATGTTTATAGATTTATAATATCATTCTAGAAACTTGTCTTTTTCATTATCTACATAAAAATTTATATTTCCAAGTATGTATTTTTAATATAAATGACAATATTAAAAATAAAACAATACCAAAAATAAAAAATAAAAAATAAAATAATGGCAATATTGCTTATATTGGTTGTGACTTGCTTTTACTCTAAAATATGTTTTGTGATTTTACAAAGTTAGTTCATATATGTCCAATTCCTAAAATGTTTTTTCATATTTATTCCCCTACTGAGGTTTAGAGATCCATATTTACTCTTTGCTGTTATAAATAATGTTGAAATAAATATCCTCATACTTGTTTAGATATTCAATTATGAATGTATTGCTGGAAGAGACACCTAGATTAATTTAAAAACCATGAGGAACATGCGTTTGTTAGTCTAAGTTTTCAGATGGGAGAAATAAGAATTAGAGAAGTTAAAGATCTTGTGCGAAGTCATTCATTAGAAAGTTGTAGACACGACATGAAAAGACATATATTTGATGTAAAACCTGAAGCAGTTAATCAATTTGTAATTCAACACAAACCTGATGCTCTCTCATTTGAGAATTCTTCTTAGTTCTTCCCTGTTCTCCAATAGTGATGGTATATACTGATACTTCTCATATTTTCTCCTATTATTTTTTAAAATATATTTTTGAAGATACTTAGATTACATAGATGTTACATAAAAAATAAAGGGAATTCCCATATGCCCCACTCCCTACTACTTTCACATTTTCCTACATTAACAACATCCTTCATTAGTGTAGAACATTCATTACAATTTATGAACACATTTTGGAGCATTGCCACTAAGCATGGATTATAGTTTACACTGTAGTTTACATTCTTTCCCGCACAATTTTGTAGGTTTTGGCAAGATATATAATGGCCTGTATCTGTAGTTGCAATGTCATTCAGAACAATTCCCAAGTCTGGAAAATGCCCCCATATTACACCTGTTTTTCCCTTGCCCTGCCCTCGGAACCTTCAGTGGCCACTGCCTCCACATCAATGATATAATTTCTTCAATTGCTAGAATCACAATAAGTCTATAGTAGAATACCAGTAAGTCTACTTTGGTCCATAGTTCATTCTCCAATCCTGAGGATTCTGGGATGGTGATGCCCACTCCACCTCTAATTGAGAGGGGGCTTCGATCCCATAGGGCAGATGGATGGGACACACTTGCAGTTGTAGACTCTCTCAGTTCCTTGGATGGTCATTGTCCATCATCATCTCATTGTTAGCTGTCCTGAGTGAGTCTAATGAACTGTAGAATAGTTAATGCAACTCCGTTGAGAGTCAGGGCCCAGCTGGCACATGGACAACCCAAAGATTTAAGTCTCTTGGATGTACACCTATATAATCTAGTACTAATTATAGATTCAAATAGAAGGGTCAGAAGAACCATGTGTAGCGAAACCACAAAAGAGTCCAACTCTGTTACACCGGGGAGCATAAATTTCAATATAGGGCACACTGGCAAGGCACCAAACTCCTGAGCTATCTGCCCTGACTATAGTGTCTGTATGTCTCCAGTGCCCTCAAGAGTCCTGCTGTTTGAGGTAGTATCTACTTTGGCAGTAGATGAGATCCTGCTGAGACGTGCATAAGAGTAACCTCTGGAGGTGTGGGAGGTGGGGAACATGGGAATCCCTGTAATTTTTGTGTAACATTTATGTAATCTAAGCATCTTTTAAAATAAACATATAAAAATAGCATTTATGTAAACAAATGCACCTATATGCATCATATATATTTATATATCATTTTACAAATATTGGTTTGTACTGTGAAAAATTTGATTTTTACCCACAATAAAAAAAAAAAAAAAAAAGAGTAACCTCTGGAATGACCTCTGGACTCACTTTGAAGTCTCTTAGCCATATAAACTCATTTGTCTTTATTTTTTCCCCCTTTTGGTCAAGGTCATTCTCTAGTTAATTTGCTAGTAGTCCCTTCGTGCCAGGGAGGCTCATCCCCAGAAGTCTTAAAACAAAAATCTTTATGTCAATAATATGGAAAAATCACTAATATAGTAAATCATAAAAATGAATTGCCAATGTCAGTGCCTCATGAAATACATAGAAAACGTTCTCCTATTAAAATTGATTTTACATAAATGAAATGGGATGTGGATTTTAGTATTTTCATAGCAATGTATTAATTATTGGCTTTAGAAAATTCATACTTTTCAAAATTACATAATTATAATTTTTATCCATAAAATGTGATCATAATCTCTCCTAAATGATACTAATGTACACTACTTACTGGGCACAATTCTAAGCACAACTCATTTTATTCTCACAATATTCCTATGATGTGGGTGTTACGATTTTCCTATTTTTTTGATAAAGAATCTAAGTGATGGAGAGGTTAAGAAATGTATTGAAAGCCTCTCAGACAACAGTGATATAGTAAGGACTTGAACCTAGGCAATCTGATTTAAAGTCTGTCCGTTTAACTGTAAATCAAAAACCTCAATCTCTGGTTTATGTTGCAGATAAAATCTAATGTATCTATAAATGCCTTTCAAAACAACGTATAAAGTGTTTTCAGTGTTTATGTAACATATAAAGAAATATATCTTATTCATATTTATACCTTCCTCTTTGCCAATTTTATCAACATATAATTAGAACTCAAAATTTTAGAGAAAAATAGACATTAATAAAACCATTTTAGTGTTTCAATACAGTTTAGGAAAAAAAAATTTGATCAGGAAAATTCCAATATAATCTCCTTACAAAATATACACATTTAGAAATAAGATATATTTATGAGTTATGAAACCATTAAGTAGTAAAAAAATGTTAGAAATGCACATTATTTTATGGTGTTTAATTTAAGCATTGAATTGAACATGGCCACCTGCATAATACAAAACATTATAATACTGTAATTTGAAACACATATCAAAATCTATAAAAATATATTGTCAGAATAAAACATTGTAAATTTACTGCTGTAAACTTTAAAAATTCTTATATACTATAGAATGCTAAAGATTATATAAACAGTAGCAGATAATCATTGTGTCAAGATTTTACTGCAAAGCTGGAACTAAGCTATTTTCAAAATTTTATTTCAAACCATGTAGAACTTTTCTCAGCTTCTGACAGGTTGGAAAAAACTTCAGACGTAGGGTAGGCCCTCTATATATTTATAGTGATTATCATGAGAACTGTGTTGTTTTTACTCTGACCATTAACTCTGTGAAAACATAAGCAGCTAATGTGTTGTTTTTGAATCTCAAATAATAGAATTTTGAATTGGAGCCAAGTGAGTACAGTTAAATGGCTTGACAAGTCAGAGTCAGGAAAATATTGCAGTGTAATAGAAGTACTAGTCATTTCTTAAAACATAGCGCCGTTTTTGCCCAAGCCAGTTGACATATTGCTTTGCCCTACTGACAAAAATTTCAAAACCTCTGCAGATGCCATCACTCGGGGGCCCTTCACATCTCATTGTGTCCCAGCTGCCGTAAACTCCTTTTGAAGAAGAAAGGCTAAATAATGCACGATGATTTTCTATGGAAAGCATTCTGTATAAAATAGGAGCTATGAAAATTCTTACTTTTCTGCCTTCACTGAATAAAGATGTATGGTCTAAATGGACCCTGTGTTCATTGACATCATTACTAAACCCTTTTTCTGAGGTTCTTTAATAAAAAATAGTTTTATCAGAGAAACTTCAGTACATGGTTATTTAACTATTTTCAACTCAGTTGAATTTTTAAAAAAATCTTCTATGGTTTTAAATTATTCATAAATTGAAATGACACTAAAATGTCCCACAATGTTTATCAGAAAGATTTTTAATCTTCTTCTCATTATAGTAGTACACTTGGTGCCAAAGTTTAGGTGTACTGTCAGAATGTTTAATTTTACTTCAAATTTCATATTTTGCTTTGCAAAATTATATGTGGTAAAAGTGTTCTAAATGCACACAGATCTGTACTGTGGAAAATGTCACAAAATTTCACCAACCTATACTATATCTTATATAGCAACAACAAAAAGCCAGAAAATATGTTTAAATATTTATATTTTGAAATAAATTTAATTTTCAAATAATTTCAGTCATTCTTTTTTTTCATAAGCATTTAAGCACATCAGTGTGACTACTTTTATTTTCTCCCATCAGTTTATTTGGTAACAATTTATGCAAAAACAACACAAAATTTATTAGTCTTTAATTTTGAGTTGATTTACCTCATCTACTTGTATGAAACGGTTGTCATCAGGTTTTCTTTACGCACTAATTCATTCAGTAAGCATTTTTAATCTCTTTTTTTATAAAAAAGAATTAGCCATTGCTTTCATAGAATTTATTTTCTAATAGATAGACTGAAAATTAACAGGTAAAAATATTATGTAATATAGATTCAGAGAGTGATTAATGGCTTTTGAGAAAAATAGAGCAAATGTAAATTTAGAGATTCAAAGTGAGAACACTACTCTTGATAGGGTGGACAGGAAATCCTATGAAAAAGTGAGAGTCAAGCAGAATTCTTAATAAAGTGAGAAGTCTGGGACAGTATATCAGAAAAAAAAAAAAGATACAAAGTGAAAACACCTTGAATTAGGATTGAACTTGGTTTATGCAAGGAACTGAAAAACACTGTGTTTCTGCAAGACAGAATAAGGAAAAAGGATGAGAGGTGAGGTCAGAGTAACATATGAAGGGGATTGAAGTTTACTCTAAGTTGATGGAAAACCAATGGAGAGTTTTGAATGGGGATTTGATATAGTATGATTTACATGTTTTCTGAAAATTCAAGCTTCACTGTGGAATTGCCTTTGAGGTATAAAATGTGAGGCAGGAAGATCAGTCAAAATATTCTTGCTGTATTCCACATCAGTTGCAGAAGTGACTAAACTTAGGATATATTGAGAAGGCAATGCCAATAGGAATCACTGATTTAGCAGGTATGAGAAGTATTTTATAGAAACCAATCAAGAATTACTCCTGAATTTTGGGATCAAATAACTAGGTAAATGATCTTGCTATTTACTGTGATAGGTCAGATTTAATGATGATACTTGGAGAGGAAGAACAATATTTCTATCTGAATACTTTAGAATTATAAATTGAGAGAAGTTTGCCAGACCAATTCATGGATCACCTTCATCTCTCTGTTGAAACCATCATTGTAAATCCAGGTATATGAGCCTCCCTTTCTAATTTGAATACATTGAATTTGGAACATTTGGAGTCCAAAAACCATGTTTTTAACCTATTTGTAGCCTTTTATTTTTTATTACAGAAAATAACAAAATACACAAAATAACATGTACTGATACTTTAAATATCCCTGAAAATTTGTTTTTAATCATTGAATAAATTAATTTATATTTTCTAGTAATATCATATTCAACTACTGAACTCATAAGAAAAACAAACTGAAATTTTAATTCTATAAATTGTGACTCTTATGTAACCGAAAGTTAAGAGTTAACAAGTGATTACAGTTACTGAATCATTATATAGGTGCCTTTTTACTTTCTAATATATTGTGGAATAGCCAAAAGTAAATACCCGAAACTACCAAAACTCACTGAACTGTAACCCATACGCCTTGATCTTTGATAATGATTGTATAACTATATAATTTTTACCTTGTTACTATAAAAATCTTATGATGACTCATGACTGGCACTGCTTGTATCCCCTGAGCTTGTTTTACATCTCCGAAATCTTGTGGTGATATAGACAGCCCCTTGATGTTTCTTAATGAAGGAACCTGAGTTAGCCCAGAACTAAACCACCCCAATTTCCAAGCTACCTTACTAAACAAAGCTAGTTCTGTCCAAAATTGACCTGCCTGACATGCATAGAAGCTTAAACCTTAACCTATAAATGACCTATACCTCATTACAATACTAAAAATTACACCCATCTCACGTTAAGGCTGCCATTTTCTTACATACATTCTGTGATGAGGCAGGCACTCAATCTGCGCATGCTCAATAATTAGACTCTAACTTTGTCATCTTAAGCCATTATACTCATTATCTATCCTAAACCTGCCAGTCTTTTGATACAGTACTTGTCTGTAGTTGTCTGTGAGTTCCTTGAGTTTTCCAATATAAACAGCATATTGCTTAACTCTTTAAAGGAATGAATATATATGCTGAGCAGTATTTCTATTTCAAATATTATTTAATTGAATACACTAATAATTCAGAAATGTAAGCATTATTATCTACTTTACAAAGGAAAAATATGAAACTCATATACAAAATATCATAAAAATCTATTAAAGAGTAGATGTAGATGTCAGACTCCAGTTTATTACATTCCACATCTGATGGCTTCCTCATTTCCTATTACTATTTGCTTTGTCACAATTATGAATACTTAATGATCTCTATGACATCCACCTTCATTGTTTTACAAATGTTTTCAGTTTTATTGTATACAATGTCCATCAGATAATAGATATATTGTTAAAAAAGATATTAAAGAAGTAAAGAAAATTTAAATTACCAGAATTTTCTTCAACTAAGAGCAAACCAGGTAATATTGCAGTAAGTGTTGGGATAGATTTAACAACCCCCCCTCCCCATATCACTATAAACAGGCCATGGAGAGATAAGGAAAACTTCCTAGAGATAGAAAGGACCTTGAGGATGAAACATTGCTTTCTATGCATAAGGATGAGGACTGGGGAAAAAGCTGAACATTGTCCTTGACTCAAGGGAAAGCAAGTAACATGCAGAAAAACCTGAAATCCCATCAATATAGAAAAAGTGGCTGGCAGTTAAGCCCAGATATGGAGTTAGAGGCCTTTGAAACTATGTTTAGGAAAGTGGATAAAATCCTAAGAGGAATGAAGGGATTTCAGAAAGTTTTACATTTAAGTTGTACAAAAATGGAGTGAAATGTTCAATTTTGAGTTTAGAAAAAGTGCCCATGTTGAAATATGGATATTGGATTGGAGAAGAAAGAGGAAATTCAAGGAGACCAATTAGGAACTGTGTTGAGCTACACAAGAGATGACCACAGCTTGAATGAGAGGGATGGAGATTGGGATGTTCTGAAAGGACAGATTAGAAGCCAGATGAGATTGATTTTTGACTATGGAGGTGAAAAATGGGAAAAAGACAAAGTTTCTGGCATTAAATAATTACTCTTAAGTCATCTTACTGCATGGTGGTATAATATTAAATTTTATGAATTAACCATTATTTGAGTACACGATTTGAATAGTTTCTACTTTTTTCATTATAATATATACACTAATTCTTAACATCTGTTACCATTTTTATGGGCCTATAAGGGCCTGTCTCTGCTGCTTTCTACACTTTTACTTCTAGCTTGAGCCTTAGGAAGAGCAGTTGGTAATTTAATTGTTTGGAGTCCAGAATTTGACTAAGCTAAAATCACTTCTTCTTCTTTCTTTTTATATTTCTGCATCTGTAAGATAAATTCTCTCAATCACTCTCTTTCTCCCTATTTCTTTCTCTCTTTTTCATCTTCCTAATCTTGCCACCCTATCTACCTTATTGTCAGTCCTCACATGCAGAAATTTTACACATTGCTCCAAGTTTGTATGTTATACACCTGGCAGGAAAGATAAAATCATAAGGTTTAGATTCAGGCTTAATAGCAAATAGCAACTCCTCTTTAGCTCTAATTACAATATACAAAATGATCTAGTCCACCTTTTTCAGAATCAAGTGCTGTGGCATTATGTTTAAGTCAAAGTAATAACAGTGTAGACATAGATTCTCATTTCTTTTTTTTTCCATGTAGGCATTGCTCTGTTTTTAATCTCACACAGCATAAGTGTTATTAGCATAGCAGGAATTGAGATATTTTCTAGTCAAATGCCAACTAATATCACCTCATTCCTAATCCCCAATGACTCAAACTGAAAGTGGATTATGTCAGTTATATTAGGCTATCCAAAACTACAAAAAAAGCAACATTTTGTAGTTACAGTCATGAACACCAAATTTAGGAATTGGCTTAAAAGTAAACAAAACTAGCCAAAGTATTACAATTTGTGAAGAATTCTCTTCTCAATGAATTTATACAATAATCTGACATTTTGCAAAAAGTATTTAAAGAAGTTAAATATAAGTTCATGGTTATATATTCAGAGAGCAGATTTCAAATATTTTCCTTGGGCTTACATGCTCCTTGCATCAAAACTTGTTATCTCAAGTAAGAATTGTGGGGAACAAATTTTGCCATAAATTGAATTACTTATTTTTTTGTAATTCGTGGTCCAGAGAGGGTTGTCATGAAATTCAATTTTTATTGTCCCATTTTATGTATTAGTCAAGAAATAGTTGAAGCTTGTGAGGATACAGCAAATAGCTGAAGTTTTGTGAGACAGTATAAGTTGAATAGCAAGATTAATGGACTTTAAATAGGTGCTCTCAGAAAAAAGATTAGTCTTTGGATCTAGCTGTAGAATCATGGAGTGATATAAGTAACACAGAGCAGTGTCCAAATAGCACTCATGTTATTTTAATTCTATTGTTACTAAAAGTAACTTGATCTGACACTTTCCTGGGAATGTAGTAAATTAACAGTACCATGTTCCCAAGGATTATGAGGAAAATACTTAATTTTGTTTTTGCTTACCAGTAGAGTTTCACATTACAATTTCTAAAGGGACCCCACTGAAATTTGTCAAATTATGCATGTTTGGTTAGAGTGAGGAAAATGGGAGAATTAGCATGCTCATAAGACTGCCTAATGTTCTCTGTATGTCTGGCACACAAAACCAATCTCTAATTGTTGCTAATGTATTTATTTGTGTATAAGAATAGCAATTTCTGCCCTTCTTCTCTATATAAGGAATAAAATCAGAGAGGGCCAAATATTAATTAAATGTATGCCTTAAAAATATAAAAAAGAAACCCATGCAAAGATCCTTTGAAATTCATGGCATATGATGATGTAGCCTATTACACTTTCTTACAGCACTCATGTATAGGATCTTATTGAAGACTTCAGGAGCTAGCTCACTACTACTAACTACAATGCAACTCTTCTCATAATCTTCTCACAAAATTATTCTTACAATTTCTTTTCCATTATCTCTTTGCTTCTAACTTCCTCAGCCACCCATTACTGACCTTATTCAAGAATTTTCATTACCAGTATATAATCCTCCCTAAAACTTCAATTTCAATCATCATCTTTCAGCAACTACCATTTCTCCAATAATTTTCTCTTATCACAATTACTTATTCTTTGATCCTATCAGCTTTTCACTGTCCATCAAGCAACCTATGCTCTCAACTATATGCATTCCAAATCTCTTTGCTTTCTATTTCCACCAATTATATCTACTTGGGAAAAAAAAATTACTAGTGATACCTCATCCAGAGTCAGTCGTATAACCAGCTGGAGCTGTGGCGGTAACAGCGGTACAGCTATGGTGCTGGAAGAGGCGACTGTGAAGGAGGGCGAGGCACAAAGAGATGCTGGCTGTGGGGTCATGGTGAAAGTGTGAGAGGTACTAGATTTTGACAACTTCGCACTGTGCAAACGTATAGTATAAGCTATTCATTCTTGGTTCCAAAGGCATTGGAAAATCTGCTCTGACCGTGCAGTTTGTTTAAGGAATTTCTGATGAAAATATGATCCTAGGATAGATTTTTATAGAAAGCAATCTGAAGTAGATTGATAACAGTGCATGCAGGAACAGAATGATTTACAGCAATGAGGGATTTGCATATGAAAAATGCACAAGGCTTTGCATAGTTTATTCCATCACACACATTCCACATCTAATGATATACAAGATCCAAGAAAACAGATATTTGAATTAAAAGACATTGACAATTCAATGATTCTGGTTGGTTATATGAAAGACTTGTAGAAAAGGGTTAAAATAAAATCTAGCAAGGTGATTTCCAGGAAGATGGCATTGTAGTAGGTAGGCAGGTCTCAACTCTCTCACAAAAACAGTGAAGGAAGGGCAAACAGCTATCAGTGGGAGCTTTGGGTATCTGCAGAGCAGAATAGTCTGCGCATCATCCAGGAGAGAGGAGGATAGCAATACTGGACATAGCTTCTGATTTTACCAGTCACATACTCTAGTACTATTATATAAGTGAAAATCTCTCTTGTGATACTGGAAAGTGATTAGAATGTGCAAACTGATGTAGTAGGTTTCATCTGCCTCTTAAACAGTACCCCCAAAGGAAAGTACATTTAAGATGCTGGTATGCTTAACTTAAAGTGAAATGCTGGGATTGTTGAAGTGGGCAACAATTCTTCACACCTGGCTCAGAGTGACAAAGCATTTAGTATGTTAAAACAGCTGACATGATATTTTTTTGTGGGCCTGTTGCACTAGGTCGTATAAGATCTCATTAATGTTTATTTTTTATTTTGCAGAAGACTCTAAGAATATTAGAATATTGTCTTGATAGATTTTTTTAAAAAAATTTAATGCTTGTACTTTTAAAAAATATATTTTTAAAGAAGCTTTAGATTACATAAATGTTACATCAAAAATACAGGGGATTCCATATACCTCACTCCCTCCCCTTCCCACACTTTTCCTCATTAACAACATCTTTCATTAGTGTGGTACATTTGTTACCATTCATGAACACATATTGAATTATTGCTACTAACCATGGTCTATAGTTTACATTATGGCTTACACTTTGCATTGCACAATTTTGTACATTTTGACAAAATGTATAATGGCCTGTGTCCATCATTGCAATGTCATGCAGAACAATTCCAATGTCCCAAAATTGTGTGTAAATACTTCATTCTTCTTATAGCTGTATTATTCCATTATATGTACATACCACAATTTGCTTATCCATTCGTCTGTTGATGGGCACTTAGGTTACTTCCAATTTTTGGCAATAGTGAATAATGCCTTTAGGAACATCAGTGTGCATATAACTGTTCATATCCCTACTTTCAATACTTCTGGGTATATACCTAGCAGTGGGATTGCTGGATCATATGGCAGTTCTATAATTAGCTTCCTGAGGAACCACCAAACAATCCTCCAAAATGGATGCACCATTCTACATTCTCAGCAGCAGTGGTTGAGGGTTCTGTTTACTCCACATCCTCTCCAACACTTATAGTTGTCCATTTTTTTGAAATAACTGCCAGTCTAAGAGGTATAAGTTGATATCTCACTGTAGTTTTGATTTTCATTTCCCTAATAGCTAGTGATATGGAGCATCTTTTCATGTGCTTTTTAGCCATTTGTATTTCTGCTTTGGAAAAATATCTATTCAAATCTATTACCCATTTTTAAATGGTTTTTATGTCTTTTTATTTTCAAGGTGTAGGATTTCTTCATATATGCTGGATATTAGGCAAATACTGGGTAAATGGTTACCAAATATTTTCTGCCAATAAATAGGTTGCCTCTTCACTTTCTTGACAAACTCCTTTGAAAGGCAAAAGTTTTTAATTTTGAAGAGTTCCCATTTATCTCTTTTATCTTTCATTGCTTGTGCTTCAGGTGTAATGTTTATGAAAGCATTTCCTACTACAAGATCTCATAGATACTTCCGTATATTATATTCTAGTAGTATAATGGTCTTGACTGTTATATTTAGGTCTTTAATCTAGCTTGAGTTAATTTTTGTATAGGGCGTGATTTGGTGATCCTCTCTCATTCTTTTGGATATGGATATCCAGTTCTCTAAGCACCATTTGTTAAAGAGGCAATTCTGTTCCAATTGAGTGTTCTTGGTGGCCTTGTTCAGTAGCAGTTGACTGTATATGTGATGATCTATATCAGAACTCTCAACTCAGTTTCATTGGTTAGTATATCTATTCTTGTGTCAATACCATGCAGTTTTGACCACTGTAGCTTTGTAGTATGCTTTAAAGTCAGGTAGCATGATTCCCCCAATTTTGTTTTTTCTTTTTCAATAGGTTTTTGGCTGTTGAGGAACCCTTACCATTCTGAATAAATTTCATAATTAGCTTTATAAATTCAGTTTTTAAAAAAGCTGTTGTAATTTTTATTGGGATTGCATTAAATCTGTAAATCAATTAGGGTAGGACAGACATCTTAATGATGTTTAGTCATCCAACCCATGACATGTAATATTCTTCCATTTTATTTAGCTCTTTGATTTCCTTTAACAATGTTTTGTAGTTTTCTGTGCACAAGTCCTTTACATCTTTAGTTAAGTTTAATCCTAGATACTTGATTCTATTAGTTGCTACTGTAAATGGAATTTTTTCTTAATTACCTCTTCAGATTGCTCATTATTGGTGTACAAAAATGATACTGATTTTTGCATGCTGATCTTATATCATGCCACTTTACTGAACTTGTGTATCAGCTCTAGAAGCTTTGTTGTAGATTTTTCAGGGCTTTGTATGCATAGGATCATGTCATATGCAAATAGTGAAAATTTTACTTCTTCCTTTCCAATTTGTATGCCTTTTATTTCTTTTTCTTGCCTAAGTGCTTGAGCAAGTACTTCTAAAACAATGTTAAATAAGAGTGGTGACAGTTGGCATCCTTGTCTTGTTCCAAAACTTAGAGGGAAAGCCTTTGGCATTTCAGCATTGACTATGATGTTAGCTGTGGGTTTTTTATTTATCATTTTAAGGAAGTTTCTTTCTATTCCTATCTTCTGAAGTGTTTTTTATCAAGAAATGATGCTCTATTTTTTTCTAATGCTTTTTCTGCATCCACAGGGATGATCATGTGATTTTTTCTTTTGATCTGTTAATGTGATATATTGCATTGATTGATTTTCTTAAGTTGAACCATCCTTGCATACCTATGATAAGCCCAATTGATCATGCTGTATAATTCATTTGATGTGTTGATAAATACAATTAGCAAGTATTTTGTTATGGATTTATCATCCAGGTTCATTAGAGAGATTGAGCTGTAGTTTTTTTTCTTGTGCTGTTTTAATGTGGCTTTGGTATTAGGGTGATGTTGGCATCTTAGAATGAGTTAGGCAATGATCCCCCCACTTCGGTTTTTTGGAAGCATTTAAGCAGTATTGGCATTCTTTCCTGTAATGATTGGTTGAATTCACCTGTGAAGCCTTCTAGTTCTGGATTTTTCTCATTTGGGAGCTTTTCATGACTAATTCAATCTCATTACTTGTGATTGGTCTGTTGAGTTCCTCAATTTCTTCTTTCATCATTGTAGGCTGCTTGTGTGTTTCTCGAAATATGTCCTAGAAATCATCTAAGATATTCATCTTGTTGGCATACAATTTTTCAAAATCCTCTTAAGGTACTCTTAATTTCTATTGGACCAATGGTAATATCTCCTACCTTACTTTTTATTTTATCTATTTTCATCTTCTCTTTTTTTTTTCTTTGTTAATCTAGTTAAGGGCTTGTCAATTTTATTAATCTTCTCAAAAACCCAGCTTTTGATTTTGTTAGTTTTTTCTTGCATTTTAATTATCTCAATTTCATTTAGCTCTGCTCAAACCTATTATTTCCTTCTTTCTGCTTCATTTGGATTCAGTTTGTTGTTCTAGTTCCTTCAAGTCTGCAGATAAATCTTTTATTTCAGCTCCTCCTCCTTTTTTTATTTTTTATTTTTTTTATTTTTCCCAGGAGGTCCCGGGGAGCCAACCCAGGTCCCTCCATATGAGAAACAGATGCCCAACCATTTGAGCCACATCTGTCCCCCTCCTTCTTTTTTAATACAGGCATTTATGGCTATAAATTTTCCTCTTAGCACTGCTTTCCCTCTATCCCATAGGTTTTGATATTTTGTGTTCTCTTTTTCATTTCTTTCAAGGTAGTTACTGATTTCTTTTGCAATTTCCTCCTTGTCCTGCTGATTGTCTAAGAGTATGTTATTTAGCTTCCATATCTTTCTGCCTATTTTGCTTCTTTGCCCCTTATTAATTTCCAACTTCATTCCATTGTAGTCAGAGAAATTACTTTATACAATTTCAGTCTTTCTGAATTTGTTTAGATTTGTTCTGTGAAATAACATGTTTTCCATCCAAGAGAATGAGCCATGTACACTTGAGAAGAATGTGTATCCTGCTGTATTTGGGTGTACTGTCCTGTATATATCTATTAGTTCTACAGCCTCTAATGTATTATTCAAAGTCTCTGTTTCTTTATTGACCCTATTTGAGATGTTCTATCTAATGTTGATAATGGTGTATTAAAGTCCCCAGCTAAATTTTAGAGGCATCTATATATCCACTTAGTTTTTCCAATGTTTGCCTCATGTATTTTGGGGGCACACAGGTTAGACACATAAATTTTTATGTTTGATCTTTCTTCTTGATAGATTACCCCTTTTATTAATATATAGTGTCCTCCTTTGTCTCTTATGATAGTTTTGCATTTAATGTCTGTTTTGTCTGATATTATTATAGCTAATCATGCCCTTTTTTGGTTATTGTTTACATGTAAAATCATTTTCCACCCATTCATTTGCAAAGTCCTTGCATCCCTGGGTATAAAGTGAATTTCTTGTAGGCAGCATATAGATGGGTCATCTTTCCTTATCCATTCTGTCAATCTGTGTCTTTTGATTTGAGATATTAATAATATTCAATGGTATTACTGTCAATGCAGTACTTAGATTATCCATTTTTATTTAGGTTATGTATGTCATATTTTGCTTTTATTTCTCTTTTTATCTTTTTAGTTATTTTAATTAATAAACTCCCTTCCTACACTCCAACCCTTTCTACTCCTCCAACCCTCTCTCTCCTGTATTTTCCATTCATCCTGCAAAACTTCTTTTAATATTTCTTGAATGGCAGGTTTCTTGTTAACAAGCACTCTGAATTTATGTTTGTCTGTGAATATTTTGAACTCTCCTTCATTTTGAACGGCAACTTTGTTGGATACAGAATTTTTGGATGGCAGTTTTTTTCTTTTAACTAGGTCATACCACTGCCTTCTTGCCTCCATGGTTTCTAATGAGAAATCAGTGTTTAATCTTATCGAGCTTCCATTTTATGTAATGGATCTCTTTTCTCTTGCTGCTTTCAGTGTTCTTTCTTGGTCTTGAGTATTTGACAATGTGATAAGTATATGTCTCAGGGTAGGCCTGTTAGGATTTATACTGTTTGGAGTGCTCTGAGCTTCCTGGACATGTACATCCATGCCCCTCAAAAGAGTTGGGAAATTTTCAGCCATTATTTCTATCCTTCTGCTCCTTTTCCCTTCTCTTCTCACTCTAGGATGCCTATAATGCATAAGGTTGTATGTTTCACATTGTCATCCAATTCCCTGAGTCCCTGTTGAATTTTATCTATCTTTTTATCTATCTTTTATATCTGTGTGATTTCATATGTAATATCTTTGACATCACTAATTCTTTCCTCTGCCTTATCAAATATGCTGTTATGTGCTTCCAGTATATTTTTGATTTCTTGCATTGTGCCGTTCATCACCATCAGATCTGTTTGCTTTTTATATATGTTTACAGTTTCTTCAGTATGTTCCCCCAGTGGCTTCTTAAAATTCTTTATCTCTTCCTTCACTTCATTAAATTGATTCATGGTATTTGTTTGAACATCCTTGTTTAATTGTTCCAGGTTTTGCATCTCCTCCTGTTTTTTTTAGTTGTTCATTAGCTTGGGCCATATCTTCCTGTTTCTTAGTATGGCTTGTAATATTCTGCTGGTGTATAGGCATCTGCTTATATTGATGGACTTAAGATGTTTAGCTTATCTTTATACTCTAGGTTTTACTTAGTTTAGTTTTGTTTTAAGTTTCCTCTTTGACACTTGTTTCCACTTATTCTATATCCTTGAAGTTGTCTGTGTTCCAGTTTTCATTTTCCCTCTTTGTCTTTCTGTCCCTCTTTCTCCTGGATGATGCTCAGCGCAGTAAGGCTGTGAGATCCAAAACTGCATGAAACTTTTTCTTTTACCCCTATGCTCTGGTGTTCAGATACACAAATTAGCTTCCTTGTATAGCTTTTTGCCTATCCTCCATTGTTTTCATGAAAAAGTCGAGCCCTGCCTACCTACTCTGATGCCTTCTTCTGGAAGTCCCCTCAGAAGACCTATTTCTGAGAAGACTTTTCAGAGGACACAAACAATTGACCTGCAGGGGTTTTCCAGAAAAGGGAACACACCCTACAGAGTTGCTGATAAGCAACACCTTGTGAAAAACTAGTTTCCAATCAATAGAAAGAGCTTATCAGAATGGACAATTAAACCATGCTAATCAATGTACATCTGCTCCCCACTTTGTAAGACTCCCTTATATAAAATGGAAAATTAAGATCAGCCAGTCAAAACATTTCCTCGCTTGCTTCTGCATTAGTCCTATATCAGCTTTTCCTGTACACCTCAGTCTAGCTCCTTATATTTTCTGAATGGATGCTGCCCAATTCATGAATAACTCAATAAAGCTGTGAGATCCTAAATTGCTTGGAACTTTTTCTTTTATCACTATGCTTAATGTTTTCAAATCTTACTGTACAGACTCAGGAGTTGAATAACTGTGCTATTGGTATAAGGAAAGTAAAGAAGGGCTGTGAATAATTGAAAATGTCATGGTATAGACACAGACTGATGTAGTCAATTTCTTATGTTGTTGTTGTTGTTAATTTTTTAATTAGAGAAGTTGTGGGTTTACAGAACAATCTTGGATAAAATACAGGATTCTCATACACCACCCTACCATCAACATGTTACACTCATATGGAACATTTGCTACGATTGATGATAGTCCTTTTTTGTAATCATGCTATTTTTTAACAGTGGTTGCTTTTGTTATAATTGATTAAAAATTATTAAAATAGTACTATTAACTTTCATCCATAGTTTAAATCAGGTATATTTTCTGCCTTATACCACCCTATTATTAATACCATGTACCAGTGTCATATATTTGGGATAATTCATGAAAGAACACTCTTATATTGGTACTATTAACAATAGTCCATTGTTTACAATAGCATTCACTGTGTTATACAATCCTATGCTCTATCTTTCATTTTTTATTCTACTAACATATATAACCTAAAGTTTCCCCTTTTAACCATATTCACCTATATAATTCAGGAATTTTAATTGGATTCATAATAATGTGCTAGCATCACCACTATTCATTTCCAGATCTTTACAACCAACCTAAAGAAAAATTCTGTACAAATTAAGCATCAACTCCCCACTCCCTAACCCCAATCTATCCCCTGCTAACCTACATTCTGGATTCTAATTCTATGTGTTTGCTTATTATAATTAGTTCATTTTAGTGAGATCATACAATATATGTCCCTTTGTGTCTGGCTTATTTAACTCAGCACAATATGCTCAAGGTTCATCCATGTTGTCAAATGCACCAGGACTTTATTCCTTTTTACAGATGATTAATATTTTACTGTATGTATATACCACATTTTGTTTATCCATTTAAAAGTTCATGAACACTTGATTTGCTTCCATCCTTTTGCAATTGTGAATAATGCTACTATGAACATCAGTGTGCAAATATCTGTTTGAGTATCTGCTTTCAATTCTCCTGGATATATACCTAGTTGCAGGACTGCCAAGTCATATGGTAATTCTATACTTAACTTCCTGTCTGCCACCGTGGCTAAACCATTTTACATTTCCACCAGCAATGAATGAGTGTTCCTATTTCTCCACATCCTTACAACACTTGGCATTTTCTATTTTTTTTAATAGTAGCTATTCTAGGGGGTATGAAACAATATTTCATTTTGGTTTGATTTCCATTTGTCCAATAGCTAGTGATGCTGAGCATCTTTTCATTTGTTTATTCTCTTTGGAGAAATGTCTCTTCAGGTCTTTTGGCCATTTTTTATTTGGAGTCATAACATTTATATATATATATATATAATGGATTTTAAACCCTTATCAGATATGTGGTTTCCAAATATTTTCTTCCATTAGGTATGTTGTCTTTTCATTTTCATAACAAAGACTTGATGCACAAAAGGTTTTAATTTTGAGGAAGTCTCATTTACCTATTTTTCCTTTTGCTGCTTGTGCTTTGTATTTAAAATCTAAGAAACCATTACCTAATACAAGATCCTGAAGATGTTTCCTTATCTTTTCTTCTAGGAGTTTTAAAGCCCTGGTTCTTATATTTAGGTCTTTTATCCAGTTTGGGTTATTTTTGTAGATGGAGATAGGGGTCTTCTTTCATTCATTCTTTTGCATATGAATGTCCATTTTTTTCCAGCACTATTTGTTGAATAGACTATTTTTTTCTCATCGAGAGGAGTTTACAAACTTGTTAAAAATCAATTGCCCATAAAATATGAAACTTCAACTGGATTCCATTGGTTACTATATTTATCCTTGTGCCATTACCATCATGTATTGACCACTGTGGCTTTGAAATATTCTTTAAAGTCCAGAAGTGTGAGATCTCCAACTTTGTTCTTCTTTTTCAATGTTTTTGGCTATTTGGGATCCTTTACCTTTCAAATAAATTTGATATTTAGCTTTTACATTTTTGCAAATTTAGCTGTTGGAATTTTTATTGGAATTTTGTTGAATCGTTTTGTGTAGAATTGACATTTGAATGATATTTAGTTTTCCAGTCTATGAATATAAATGTCCTTCCATTTGTTCAGATATTTTTTTGGAATTATTTTGGCAATGTTTGAAGATTTCTGTGTATGAGTCCTTTATATCCTTCATTAAATTTATTCCTAGATAATTGATTCTTTTAGTTGCTATTGTAAATGGAATTTTTTCCTTCCCTTCCTTCTCAGATTGCTCATTACTAATGCATAGAGACACTATTGATTTCTTTGTGCTGATCTTGTAAACCCCTCCTCCCCTTCCCCCCCCCGCCACCTTCTGCTGAATTTGTTTATTAGCTCTAGTAGCTTTGTTGTAGACGTTTCAGGACATTCCCTGTATAGTATCATGTCATCAGCAAATAGTGAAATAGTACTTCTTCCTTTCCTATTTGGATACCTAATATTTATTTTTCTTGCCTAACCACACTGCCTAGAACTTCCAGTACAATGTTGAATAACAGTGGTGACAGTGGGCATCACTGTCTTGTTCCAGATCTTAGAGGGAAAGTGGTCAGTCACCATTGAGTATAAAATTATCTGTAGGTTTTTCATATAGGCCCTTTATCATGTTGAGTAAATTTCCTTCTATTCCTAGTGTTCTAAATGTTTTTATCAAGAAAAGATGATGAATTTTGTCAAATGCTTTTCCTGCATCAATGGAGGTGACATTGCATTTCCCCCCTGTGTTTTGTTAATGTGGTACATTACATTAATTGATTTTCTTATGCTGACCCACCCTTGCATAAAGGGTTTTAGGTAGTGTTTTCCCCTCTTCAATTTTTGGGAAGCATTTGAGCAGGGTTGGTATTAAATTTTGTTGGGATGATTGTTAGAATTAGCCTGTGAAACATTCTGACCGGGTCCTGGGCCTTTCTTTGTTGGGAGTTTTTTGCTGGCCAATTCAATCTCTTATTTGTAATTGGTCTTTTGAATTCTTCTATTTCTTCTAGAGTCACTTTAGGTTGTTCATGTGTTGCTAAGAATATCTCCATTTCATCTAGGATGTCTGACTTGCTGCCATCTGTTTATAAAGTAAAATTTGACTGCTGAGAGTGAATAGATTGTGGAAGATGGAGACATGGGGAAAACAGGAAGACAAATTAGACAAATACCTCCAGGTGAGGTATTTGGTGTTCTAGGGTGAAAAAAATGTTCTCTCTCCCTTATTTATGAATATGTTTTGGGAAATGGCAAGTGATTACATTAAAATGGCAAGTCAGATTTCATTGGGATATCCTTTGCTGGGCGTTTATATTTGTGGATTAGAAAGGAAAACTGAGAATTGGGAATCAGCATTTATAAAAATGAATATGATGTACTTCCCAACTTAAAATACTCAAATACAGAATTTCTCAGCTGTTCACAAAAAGAACTACATCGATTTCCCAGTATTTTTTAATATTTAGGAAATTAATACTATCATAAAATAAAATATATTCATTGACTAGAGTAGTAGAAATTTAGTTTCTTGATCTTGATAATTCTTTCTCCTTCTTGTTCTCACTGTCAACAGTAGCACCCTCAGGTAACTATACAGACAATCATAGCATTACTTAATCATATCTCTTACTAAATAAATATGCACATTCTGGTGCTGGAATGGATGAGGTTGTGTTTACAATATGGAAAGAATTTAAAAATGAATAAGGCAATTTCATGTAGTCTGATTGGCTCCTGTTTGTTTCACAAGAGAGATAATAATGTACGGAGTTAGAACCAAACAGCAACAATAATAAAGCCCGGAATTCAACATGAGGAATTTTTGTTTGATTTTTTTACTAATTGAGGAACAGATAAAAATTAAAAAAAAAAAAGAAAAAGAAATAGTCATCACACAAAAGATAACTTTTTATTGATTTTTTTCCCTAGAAATAATCAGTCTTTTACAGTTAATATTGACTTTGATTAAACCTAAATTCAACGTAGCATACCAGAATGATTTTAATTAGAATGGCTGAAATATATCATTTAAAGTAAACTAAGAGCACATTTATACACTCTCAACCTCAGAACTTCAAGTCTTGCACTTAGATGTGAATCTGGTCCACAATTCAAAATGCTGAAGTCATAATAACATTGATATTTTAAAAACTTTTTCTGCTAAATGACATATTTAAAAACTAACAGAGTCGCTTTTTTTTTTATTATTTTATATTTTTTTATTGTGGGTAAAAATCAAAATTTTCACAATACATACCAATATATGCATATATGTGCATTTGCTTACATGAATGTTATTATATATATATATATATATATATTTTTTTTAAAGGTGCTTAGATTACCTAAATATTACTCAGAAATTACAGGGATTCCCATGTTCCCTACCTCCCACACCTCCCACAAGATCCCACACCAACATCCTTCATCAGTGTGGCACATCACCCGCAATGGATATACACATCCTGGGGCCTTGCCACCAAACATAGACCACAGTTCATATCGTAGACCACCTGCTCTCCCACACAGTTCTGCATGGTATATGCTGATGTAAAATGGCCTACATCCGTCGCGGCAACGCCACTCAGGACAACCCCCAAGTCCTGAAAAAGCCCCTGTATTTCAACTGCGCTTCCCCTCCCTGCCCCGAAAACGTCCAGTGGCCACTGGCTCCACCTCACTGTTATAATTTCTTCCATTGCTTGAATCACAATATGTCTACAACAGAATACCATTAAGTCCACTCTAGTCCAAAGCTCTTCCCCCAATCCTGAGGGGACTGGGATGGTGATGTCCACTCCACCTCCAAGTGAGAGAGGGCTTATATCCCATGGATATGGTGAATGGGATTATCCTGCCTGTAGCTGCAGGCCCTCTCCATTCCCTGGGATGGCCGTTGCTCATCGTCGTCTCCTCACCAGGTTACTTGGATGAGTCCATTGAGCTGTATGGTAGGAGTTGCAGCTCCACCGAGATTCCAGGCACAGCTGGCACAGAGGTAGGCCAGAGGCTCCAGTCTGTGGAAGTACACCTAAAAACTCCAGCATCACATATAGGTTTGAATAGGAGAGACTGATGGACCATGTGCAGGGAGGACTTATTTGAGTTCAACTCTGTCACTCTCGGGAGCACAGATTTCAAAGAACAGCCCACTCATAAGGCATCAATCTCTGGGACTATCCCCACTTATATAGGACCTGGGTGTCTCCAGAGCCCTCAGGAGACCCTCTGAGTGGGGTGATATCCACTCTGGTGTTCTATGAGATCCTACTGAGGTGTGTGTAAGCATTATCTCTGGGATGACCTCCTGACTCATTTTGAAGTCTTTTAGCCATATGAACTCATTTCTCTTTACCTTGTCCCCCTTTTATTCAAGGTCTTTTTCCAATCGTGTTGCCAGTTGGCACTTGGTATTAATCCCTCGTTGCCAGGGAGCCTTATCCCCGGGAGTCATGTCCCACATTGGGGGGAAGGTAATGCATTCATATGCTGAGTTTGGCTTAGAGAGAGGCCACATTTGAGCAACAAGGAGGCTCTCAGGTGGCAACCCTTAGGCACCCCATAACAGTAGGCTAAATTTCAATTATAAGAGCAAAGAGAGAGTCGCTATTTTTGACCATTAAATTCAGTGATCTCCGACTAAATTAAATATAGTGTTGGATAATTTATGAAAGTGTTACAGTCAGAATAATATTAAAATAAATTTGCTGTAATTTTTAATAATTAACAAAAACATTATTTTAACAAGTAGCATACATGTTTGATTTTCCTAAATCATTTTAAGAATTATTTAAACATTTAAAATTAATGAAGAGTAAAATTCTATGAATATAGAAGGTTCAGGGGGTCAAGCATTTTATAGAATTAGAACATTTTCAAAGTTCAGTGCTATTTAATTTTTACAATAGAAACAACATAATCCAAAACAGTTTATTTTAAGCATTATTCCTTGCTTACTATGACTAATATTTGAGAATTCTAATGATTAAATAGAGAAGCCATTAATAATGAATATTGCATATATATTGCAACCTTTCTCCCTTTTCCTTTCTAAGAATATGCTAGTTTTCTACATTCATTGCTACTTAGAATGATTTAAATATGAGCATGCAGATTATGACATTCTGATGAATATTTTTTCTTCTCAGATTCCTGAAATTACATGTTTAGAGGAGGGTAAGAACTATAATAGATTCTTGAAGCATATAAAAATGTATCAAAAATTTAGGCTTGTGCTAACTTCAAGTGCTATTTATTTACCCTACAACAAAAATCCAAACATTATTTAAGTCATCATATGCTAACTTTACTACTTCCAATTATAGCATTCAAAATTGCTATAAAAATTAAGACAGTGGTAATGAATGGCTTCTTATCCCTAAGCATAATAAACATTATGCTTTGCACAATTCTGTAAACTTACATAATCAATTGAAACACTTTAAATAAGGGGTACATTATAATTTCTAATTAAAGTGACATATTGGTATTGACAAATCCTAAAGCAATGTTAATATTTCTTTAAAGAATATTCTTTGTGTGCTGTTATATGTCTATTGTTTATGAGTAATAAATAGCTTATAGGTGAAGATTTGTTAAAGGATAAGAAAAAACATAAAACAGATGAACTGTAAATTAGTTTAAACAAGATAATATGAGAAATATATAGTTATAGCAAAATTTAGCAATAAAATGTTAGCTAATATTTGAATTATATTTCCTATGAGCCAAAACTATTTCAACACTATTTATTTTAATAATTTAATCACTACATAGAAACTTCTGGTGTGAAAATATTAAGCACAAAAGTAATTTGCAGAAGTCCAAATAGCCAGTAAGTAGAGTACTGAAACTTGAATACAAAAGGCTGCCACCAGATATCATTAATAACCATTAAGAAGAGTGAAGAACCATAAAGTCAAAAATAATAGTATGTAAAATAATAATATAGAGAAAGAAAGGCTTAGGAAGAAAATAGAGCAATTGAAGATATTTTAAACAGAACCATGTTAATAAAATTGAGAACCTGAATAAAACAGTTAATTTGGAGTAAACTATCAGATCTAATGGAAAAATATATAGAAAACATTTTAAATTCCACAAACCATGAAAAGTAATTTAAAAATTTATAAAGGGGCTAGCCTACTAAAACAGCAGTTTGTGAACAATTTTAACACTTGGGCTATTGTAATATAAATACTTCCGAACTTCTACAAAAGAACAGTGTTTTCCAGGATTAAATATCAGTGAAACTGCTACCTCATAACAATAAAAAAGAAAATACTATTACAAAATGCCAAACAACATAGTGGAATATAGCTGAGCATAAAAATAAAACTTTTCACTGAAAAAAAGGAAGAATTTCTTTAAGGATTGCAAGAATTTGCTCAAAATTAGAAAATCTATTAAACATAAATATGTTTTCATTTCCTACCTGCTAAAACAATACTATACAATAGTTTGGCTAAAGCAACATGAATTTATTGGCTCACAGTTTTGATGCCAGAAGTCCAAAATTGAGTCATCCTTAAGGCAATGCTTTCTCTAGAAGATTGGCATTTCTGGTACTGTATTTTCTTTCACATGGCAATGCACATGGCAGTGTCTTCTTTCTCTTCTGGGTTTCTTGACTTCCACCTTCTGACTTTTCCCTATGGCTTCTCTCTTTGTGACATTCATTTGGTTTATAAAATATTCTAGTAATCCAGATTAAGAACATGTTTTTCTGAGGTATATAACTCCAAGTCACCAAAAATGAATTTATTAATTCAAGGATAATATATAAACATCCCTTATATGTGTAAAAAACATAGAATGCTATTCAACATCTGGCTGATAACCAGGAATAAAATGAGAATATATGGTTATAAAATATATATTTTAATAACACTTTCTTGGTAAATTGCCTCTGGTTTTCATACCCAAATGTATTGAAGGTGGTTTCTCTATAAGTTGACATGTACATGGGAAAAGGTCCCTTTTTGTCCCTAAATTTAACTTAATAATTAACAAAAAAAGGAAAGTAATACTGTTGAGTCACATTTCAAATACATTTTATGAAATGTTCAAATTGAATATAGGAATTTTGTTGTGTCTTTATGTGTGGTAAGGTTAATTTTTGATACTTGGTTCCTCTATTCCATATCCTTGTAGTTGACTGTGTTCCCTCGGGAAAAAAAAATATTAGAACCAGAGAAAAGGAAAGAGATAAGAGAAAAAGAATAATAGTAATAATAATACAAAAAAGGTAGAAATAAAACCATGCAAGAGCTAGGAAACTAAGTAATATGTGTAAAAAATCATAAAAAAGTACAAAGGAATAAGAATAAAGAAAGGTGAAATAGAAAAAAATGAAACAAGAAACAAAAGAGAGTAAAAAATTTGAATGAATTAAAAGGCTGCACAGATGAGTAGAAAAAAATAAAACAAGAAACAAAGTAGAGAGATAAAAAAAATAGAATGAATTAAAAGGCCAGACAGAGAAGAAGAGAATAGAAGGAAAGAAAAAAAATAAGAGAGAGAGAGAGAGAAAGAAAAAAATAAAGACCAAGAAGTGGTGGAATGGAAGAAAAGCAACAGAAGTCAAAAGACAGGAAAATGAAGGAAAGAAGAGAAATAAAGTAGGTTGAAAAAATAAGTAAAAGAAAAAACAGGAAAAAAAGAAAGGGAAAACGACAAAGAGAAACAAAACAACAACAAAGAAGCAATCTAGGAAAAACAGCTTTCCCTCTTAGGCCCCTAGACACCTTCTCAGGCTGCTGGTGCTCATCAATTAATATTTCTGCAGCCTGCTCTCCACAGGTGATGTATCCAGTTTTAGTGAATAAAATAAAGAAAACAGAAAGAAAAAAAATCCAAAGAAACCTAAAACAAAACAACAGAAACTCACTCTATATGTTCCCTATCATAAGGTACTAGCTGTGTGCCTTCTCTCTCCCTGGATCCCTTCTCTTAGGAAGTACCAGGACTCAAACCAGTGACCTTCTAGATGCAAGGCAGAAATTCTCCCCCACCCCTGCACTACAGCAGCGCTATAGGCTAAATAGGCTTTTGAAAGCTTATTAGGCTCTTCCTGTCCCCATTTCTCTTAGGTGAGTTGGACTTTTAATAGTTTTCTGCAGCTGGACTAGTTAGTTGCCTGTCTCCACCCCCTTTCTGACCAAGTTCCTCTCTCCCAGGGCAGCTAGGTGTGACAGCCTGCCTGAGCAGATTCCTTTTCCCCTCTCCCTGGGGCCACCTCAGTGCTATCTGAGATCCTCCCCAAAATTTAAAAGAGGCTTAGATGTCCAAACCAACGGAAAGGAAACCAATCTCCACTCTTCACCAGAAACCTCTTCCTCTCAGGGAATGCTTTCTCCCACTGAGTTGGCTGGTGAGAGTCAGGGGCTCCATGGAGACTATTTGCCTTGAGAGTGGGGCTTAGCCACCCACCATTTCTAGATACAGGAATGAGCAACTCACAGTTTTCCCTTGGGCTCTTTATCTCTTTGTCCAGCTCCCTCCAGATTGATGCCCTGAAGCCTCCTACTCTGTGGATGCCCAAAATAGCTCACTCAGGTAGGATTTTGTCCCTTCTTTATCATTTTTTTTGTAAAAGAGCTGGGCAGTGCTACCTACATCAACAGCATTTTCCTGGAACTCCCTCTGAATATGGGAATTTTGTTAAGGGTGAAAGTTTTAGTCTGCTGGGCAACTGAAAAAAATATACCAGAAATGGGTTGGCTTCTATTATGGGAGCTTATTAGTTTCCAAGCTTACAGTTTCAAAGCTGGGATAAAATGTCCAAATCAAGGCTGAATTAGGTGATGTTTTCTTTCCAAAGACTGGTTGCTAATGATCCTGGACTCCTGTGTCACATGGCAAGGCACATGGCAGTGTCTGCTAGTCTCTGCCTTCTCTTCCAGAGTTCATTACTTCATCTTCTTGCTTCCATGGCTTTCTATCTCTCTCCATAATTGTATCATTTATAAAGGACTCCAGGAAAAGGATTAAGACTCACCCTGGTCAACACCTTAACTGAAATAACATAGTCACAAGGTCTTACTTCCAATAGGCTTATACCCACAGGAATGGATTAGTTTTAAGAACACGATTTTCTGGGTTTTGTACAGTTTCAAACCATCACACTCCTTCCTCTGGACCCCCAAAGTCCATGTTCTTTCCATATGCAAAATACAATCATTCCATCGCAATATTTGAAAAGCCTTAAATCATTTCAACAACAATATTAGGTACAAAGTCTCAGCAAAATTGGTTATAAGAATGATTTGTCCTGAGGCACAGTTTCCCTCCATGTGGACCTGTGAAACTTAGAGAACAAGTTATCTGCATCCAATATACGAAAGAGGGACAGCCATAGGATAAACATTCTCATTGTCATATAGAGATACTGGAAGGAAAACAGGGGTCACAAGTCTCAAACAATTCTGAACACTGCGGGGCAAACTCCATTCAATTCCAAGGTCTACGAGTCATCTATAGAATGATGGTTTGTTCTTAGAACCTGATGGAACAGCAGCCCCGCCCATTCCAAGTGATGGGCAGTGTCCATGCTTTCCCCAAACACTGTGGTGAAGGCCCCCAAAACTTCAAGCATTGGGATTACTACTAGGCTCTCAGCTCCACCCTAGTCAAACATCAGTGTGGTAAGCAGACTCTAGATTCCACCCTACTCAAGCATCAAGGTGGCAGCCAGCCTTTCTGCAATCCCCCAAGCATCTGTGAAACCTGGGGTGGTAACACTCTTCCTGAACAATGGAACAGAAGGCCAGTGCTCTCCAAGCTCCGGGGCATATTCACCCTTTCCACATAAATGAGTGGGTCTGTTCTTTTGGCCCGAGAAGATGTCTTCAGTCCAGACCTCAGCTTCATGGATCTGCCTTTGACATCATTTTTCCTTCAATCTATCCCTTTTCTTTTCTTTTTAGTCCAGACAAACAGTGGTTCTGTTCATACAATCTTGCAAAAAACTTGTTAGTTTCACATGTACTACCCAGGTGTCCAAGCCATAAGACAATGGGACTTTCTACAGATCCTTCCTGGATTATTGCATTTCCAATCCTGTCTTGCACTTGAAATGGCTGACTGGTTCCATGTTCAGTTAAATACACATATGAAGCACTATTCTCTAGGGACTTCCTTTCTGGAAGTTCAGAATTTTGAAAACCATCATTTCTGGTTTCTTTGTGCCTAGGAATTCAGTTCTCAGCTTATTCCTTTCCTTTCACATTTTACTATAAACTGCAAGGAAAAATCCTATTGCACTCTTCACATTTAGTTTGGAAATTTGCTCAGCTAAATATCCCAGCTCATCACTTTCAAATTCTGCCTTCTATCTGACACCAGGGCTCAATTTTTCCAACTTCTCTGCCACTTTAAAACAAGGATCACCTTTCTTCCAGTTTGCAGTTGCACATTCATCATTTCTGAGTCCTCATCAGAAGTACCCTTAGCATCCAAATTTCTACCGACAGTCTCTTTGAAGAAATCTAGGTCTTTTCTATCAAACACCTCACAATTCTTCCAGAATCTACCCCTTACTATTTTATAGAGCTATTTCCACATTTTCAGTATTTGTAATAGCAGAAACCCAAAAATCTGTTTTAATCTGTTGGGCTGCCAAAAACAATCTAGCAGAAAAGGGTTGACCTTTGCAATGGGGATTTATTAGGTTACGGTTTCGAGGTGGAGAAAAATGTCCAATCGAAGGCATCACGAGGTGATTGCTGATGGCAATCCTTGACTCTTCTGTCACATGGCAAGGCACATGCCATGTCTACTGGTTTCTCCCTTCTCTTCCAAGTTTTGTTGCTTCAGCTCTTATTGCTTCAGTGGCATTCTGTTCCTCTCTCTCCATATTCATCTAGGTTATAAATGATTCCAGTAAAAGGATTAAGACCCATCCTGGGCCATGCTTTAACTGAAGTAAACTAATCACAAGGTGTACTTACAATAGGTTTGCACCCACAGAAATAGATTAGCTTTAAGAACACAATTTTCTGGGGTACACACAGTGTCAAACCATCACAGTGAAACTATTGCACATAAATTGTTTCTATTTTAACCTAATTTTTTGGTGGCCAGTATTTTTATACCATAACATTGCAGATTATTTATCTATGAATAATGTATTGTATTTTAAGTATGTTTTAGCAAATTTGATAGGGTTTTCATATTGCTGTATATCCCATTATAATGTTTCTCACTTCAAATAATGGGAAAAGAGTTCTCAATGGCTTTTCAAAGATCATCTGGTTATTGTCGTAGTGTAGGATAGATAGGACAAAAGCTTTGGGACAAGTATGATAATAATGGAGATGGAGAGAACCAGAAGAATGTTGTATATATTTTGAAGTAAAGGCAACAGGATTTAGGAGAGGGAAATGCCAATTTGTTTGTTTAGTGTCTACCAGAATTACTAAATTGTAAAGTTCTTAAAGGCTGAATACTTGTCTGTATTATACACTAGTCTATCCTCATATATACAGTAAGTGCCCAGTAAATATTTTGAAGTGAAAAATATGAATTTTCTTTTATTTAGGAATCTGGATGAAATCATACAAACTATTTTGCAAGTGATTTGCATAAAATGTAAATTTTGTAACAAAGTTCTTATGTTTCTTATTAAGTATGGCTAATTAAGCACATATTGAAATTAAATATTCTCTCTAAATATGGAGAGATAGGAAAAATGATCATTTAACACATATTATTTACAGAAAATTAAATTTTCATATGAGAAAACTGAAAATGAGCCCCATAAATATAGTAAGTTGAGGTAATTGGAAGTGCAAAAATACAATAAAATTTGATTTTTAATTTGTTTTGAAAGTATAACAAACTATATATAATTTTTTTTTTATAATTGCAAGGCAGGAGAGAACAGAGGAAAGTAAAACAATATGTTGATCTTCTTTTGTAAGAAAATAAAGATACTAATTAATTTCAGACTTTGAAGATGAAATAGTTTAAGGACATATGTTCAAATTTGAATATAAATAATGCCTAGCTAAATGCTCCTTATTAGAAAAAAGTCCTACGTTAAAACTTTAGAAAAGTAAAGTCCGAGCACAAATAGTTATATTGAATATCTTCTAACATAAAAAATCTTGGTGTAGTAATACTACTACCATGCAAATCAAACTCAGTTAAAATAAAAAGCATGAAGAGTCACAGAGACAAAATTTTGCATTCCAAAAATGACAATTAAGCAAGAAATAAGGAATGATATGTTTATGCAAATAACAATCAGTATACTTTATAATGAACAAGCTAAAAGACTTACAAGGAGACATTGAAGTTTTCCCACTTACACTCCTCTCATCAACAGAAAAAAACAGAGTAAAAATAGAGGTGCAGAGAAAATGTAATGATACGATTAACAATCAGTTATTATATAGTTGACACATTTATAGAATAAAAATGTTTACTATGTCATTAACATATGACTGTAATTACCTTAAAAATCTACAATAATTTCAAATCTTATATATACTTAGAGACTAAAGTATATACAATGACAGATTATGGTGCCGTGAAACAGAATTAAGTCCAAAGAAGCAAGCACAATTTTGGGATTCTGCTAGGGGCATCTGACAATTCAAAGATAAGAAAAATGCAAAGCATTTGACAACCAAACATGCCTAGAGGAATGAAAATGGAATTTCAGAGACCATTGAGGAGGTATTGGCCTGACAGACCCCTCATCCTCTGGAACTAGATTTTATGGGTCAGGATGTGTTAAAAAAAACTTTGCCATTGAAGGACTAAAAACAAGTTTGGAATCAGACTGGTAACTTCAATTAGAATAGGAGGTCTTGGATTTCTAATGGCCCCTGGAAAACCTCTATGTTGCTGGATAAAATCATTCAAGACCTCAAATTATTTCAACAATCATTCCTATATACTCTACAAGCAGCTCATAACAATAATTTAAAACTAATGTCTTAGTTTGACAGACTGCTATGATAAGTACCACACACTGATTGGCTTAACAGGAATTTAGTCTGGTTTCATAGTTTCGGTGGTCGAAGACCAAAATTAAGGTGTTAGCAAGACCATGTTTTCTTCCCAAAGTTTGTAGTATTCTGGTGCTGGCTTGGTACAATCCATGGGGTTTTTGGTTGCATCTCTGTTCCAGACACATGGCAATCTCTGTCTCCTTGTCCCTGTTTTTTTGGTTTCTACTTTCTCGCTCTTCTGGCTGTGTCTGAATTTCATCTCTTAATAAGGCCTCCAGCCTCTGGATTAAGGCCTGTGCTCTTACAAAATCCTGTTCCCAAATGAGTCTACACCTTAACTGATACATCTTCCAAGGGTCTTATTTACAAGTGAGTTCACACCCACAAAAATGGGGATAAAGATTAAAAGTGTGTGTCTGTGTTGGGGTACATAATTCGATCTACCAAAATTAGGCTTCTAATGAAAAAAGACTTCTTGACAGAAAACCAAGAGAAAGAAAAAACAAAAAATAGAAATAGAGAATATTTTGATAATAGAGTTAGCAGATATAGATTTAAAATGAATTTCTGAGTATATTAAAGAAAATAAAACATAAGATCAAGAAATTTGACAAAACTGGAAATGACTTAAAGAGGCTAAGGAATTTAAAGTATATAAAACAAAAGTAATAACTGAATAGATAGGTTGAACAGGAGATTACAAAGAGCTGAAAGAAGAATGACTACATTGAAAATTAATGGAACAAAAAAAATCCAGAATAAAACGCAGAGTTAAACATATGAAAATAGTAAAGATATTATAAGTAATATGCAATTAAATAGAATGTCTAAAATGTGCACATTTGGAATAAAATAAAGACAGAACATGAAGTAGAAAAATAATTGAAGAACTAGTGGCTATCTGTATGTGACAAAAAATATCAAGCCAAAGATTTAAGAAGAGTTGAAGACCTCAAGCCAAATAATCTTGAAAATATGAAATCACCCTTAGGCATACTATAAAAAAACTAATGAATACAAGAGAGAAAAAGACAAAGAGATATAAATAAACAGCTATATATCTAGAATTCAATAGCTAGCAAAAATATCTTTCTTTCAAGATGGAATGTTTTCAAGCAAATGAAAACAGAATTAATTGCAGGCAGACCTGAACAAAAATGAAAACTTAGAGAAAAAATTTTATCAGAAAATAAAAGATCCCAAAAGACAATTTGAGATGAGAAAAAGTAATGAGGTATATGGATAAACTTAAATGAATAATGACAATACAAATGAACATATTTACTATAAAATAAAATAATATTTCATGAAATTTGAACTATATAGAAATCTTTAAAAGTGACAATAGCACAGAGATTGTGATGGTTAATTTCATGCGTCCACTTGGCTAGATTATGGTGTCTGGGCAAACAACAATTGGCCTGATTCTACTGTGAGGGCATTTCCAAGATTGATTTGCATGAATAAACAGTGATTGTATCTATAGCTGATTGAATATACAACCTTCACAGAAGATTATCCTCAGCAGGGTGGAGAATGTACTCGTCAAACCAGTAGAAGAATTTACAAGCCGGGACTGAGGATTTTAGAGCTCAGAAAGAAGAATTTCTTCCCTAACTTCACTCAGCCAAATTCCCCTGGGGAATATGGAGTTTATCCATCCAGTGCCAGGTGTTATATTTTAGGCCATCCCAATAATTATAGGGCAGGAATTCCCCCCTCACCAATAGATTGAATGAGTTGATTAAATTAATAATGATAATATTTTAATTAAATCTGAGAAGTTGGGGATGCAGTGTGGTAGAGAGAATAAAAATACATAATAAATAAAAAAGAAGTCAAGAAAGGATATAAGAAAGAACACAGAAATGTGGCAATATAGAAAACAAATAGTAAGTGGTTGTCACAAACCCTAAAACATCATTATCAATGAAGAAAATTGCCTCATTTGAAAGTCAAATTTTTTCAAATTACTAAAAAAGAAAAATAACTTGCAAAGCTTACATGACCTAAGTAGAATATAAAGTTTAAAGAAAAAAGGCATAAAAGATTGTCATGTAAACAATATTCAAAAGAAAACTCTACAGTTATATCAATATCAAACACAATACACTTTAAGGCAAAATCATTATTATTGATAAAGAGCAAGTCATCATAACAACATCATTTTAAAGCACTCTTTAGATTTATTTAAGTATTACAAAAGTCAAGAGAGTAAAAGCATAAATTCAATGAACTGAAAAAAATATCAGACAACTCTACAATTACATAGAGAGATTTGAACGTATCCTTCTCAAAAATTGATTGAGCAAACAGAAAATAAAAACCTGTACAGAAAACTTGAAAAGCTTACTAACTTGATCTAATCCCAGATCAAACAACTGCAGAATAAATATTCTTTCCAAGTGCACACAGATAATTAACTAAAAGTGACCATTTGCTGTACCATAAAAATGTCTAAACACATTTCAAAGGATTGAAGTTGTATTGCATAAATTATCTGAAAACAATGCAAGTGCTTTAGAAATCAAAAATAAAAAGAAAATTGAAAACCATATATACACACACACGCATACACACAAATAAAACTGAGAAAAAAACAATAGATTCAAAGATGAAAAAATTAATAACAATGAAATGACCTACATGAACTAATTTATATTTATAGAGCATTGCACCTGTAAACAGCAGTGTGATGGTTCGGCTAATGTGTCAACTCGGCCAGGTAATTGTGTCCAGGTGTTTGTTCCAGCAAGCCCTGGGCTAATTGTAATACAAGAGCATTTATGGACTTCAATCACCAGTGAGTTAACTGACTGGATGGCTGATTACATCTGGGTCAATCAGGGAGATTACATCATCAATGGGTGATGCTTTTATCCAATCAGTTGAATGACTTAAAAGGGGAAGTGATTTCAACATTCAGAGAGAATTTCCCAGCTCTTCGTTGGACAGGCAACGTCTCCCAGAAACTCATCAACGACCTTTCATCGGACTTTCATGGGAGCCACTGGTTTGCAACCTGCCTGTGGAACCTGGGCTTGTGCATCCCCACGGTCGCGTGAGAGACTCTTTTAAAATCTCATATTCTTGACAGATATCTCCTGTTGACTCTGTTTCCCGAGAGAACCCTGACTAATACAGCTTGGTAGCGGGAGTGGTTCTTGAGGAACAGAGTCTTAAACACGGGATGTCTGAGGTGGTTCTGGGGGTTTTGAAATTTTATGTAATTGGCTCTCTACTCTCATTGGACTTAGGGGTACTAATGACTCCCTTTCCAATAATGAGGTTGCTAACAGTCCACGGCGTGAGCTGGCAATAGAGATACGCAAAATAGCATCACTGGATTCCCCTACTTCCACGCTTATAAGAAGCAACGATCTGGGTGAGAGTGTTTTCAACACCTTAAAAGAATTTTGTGGAGTAAAAAAATATAACGATGTTGGCTGGCTCCTCCTAGATACTCTGGATACAGTTACAAAAGAAAGAGATGAGCTAAAGTCTTCAAATTTGAAACTTAAATGCCACATGAATGATATGAAAGTTTCTATGTGTGCCTTGAAAGAAATCTTGTCTCCTGTAGCCACAGACTTGAGATATCTGAAAATCAAACCTAGACTCTCATTGTACGAGTAGCAGAGTTACAGAGGAAACTAAAATCTCAACCTCACAGGGTTTCTGCAATTAAAGTGAAGGCATTGATTGGAAAGGATTGGAACCCCGAGGATTGGGACAGAGGCATATGGGATGATGATAATATTGGTGGGGACATTGGAACCCTAAATTCTGCTGAGACTTTACCAGATAAACCTGCAATGGCTTGCCCTGTGGAGACCACACCTTGTCAACCTTTTATCATCCAGCCTCCAGCCTGCTCCAGGGAGTCCGGACTTCCTTCCAGCCCTGAGGTGGGTACAAGCCAAATGGAAGCCTTCACTGCCCAGCCTCTGGCCTGCCCCAGGGAGTCCGTACCTCCTCCCAGCCCTGAGGCAGGTTCCAGCCTAACTCCAGCATGCACTGCCCAGCCTCCACCTTGCCCCAGAGAGTCTGGACCTCCTCCCAGCCACGAGGCATGTACCAGCCAATCTCCAGCATGCACTGCCCAACTTCCAGTCTGTCCTGAGGAATCTGTCTTCCAACCCCTGCCTGAAGAAAATAATCCTGTCTCACCAGAAGAAAATGCAAAGGGATGCCCTCAGGTCAGTAGCCTGCAAGACATCTGTAAACCTTCTCCTTACCCACACCCCCCACCCCTCTTGTCTTGGAGACCCATTACTAGATTAAAATCACAACAAGCCCCCAAAGGTGAAATACAAAGTGTGACCCATGAGGAAGTACGCTATACTCAGAAAGAACTGCATGAGTTTTCCAACTTATATAGACAGAAAGCAGGGGATTATGTGTGGGAATGGATGCTAAGGATATGAGATAATGGTGAATGGAATATAAAGTTGGATCAGGCTGAATTTATTGATATGGGCCCACTAAGCAGAAATTCTGGATTCAACGCTGTAGCTCGAGGAGTTAGAAAGGGCTCTAACAGTTTGTTTGGGTGGCTGACTGAAGTATGGACTAAACGATAGCCTAACATGTCTGATGTTGAGATGCCTGATTTGCCGTGGTATACAGTAGATGAGGGGATTCAAAGGCTTAGAGAGATTGGAATGCTAGAAAGGATTTACCATTTGAGACCTGCCCACCCACCCCAGGAATGTCCAGAGGGCACACCTTTAACCAGGATTGTGAGGAATAAATTTGTAAGACTAACTCCATCTTCTCTGAAGAGCTCTGTGGTTGCTCTTCTCTGCAGTCCAGATTTTACTGTGTGTGTGTTGGGGCCGGGGGGCTGTAATGGAATTGGAATCCTTAAATATTAAGGGGATGATTGGATCTTGGCCCGGTAAAAGTCAAGTATCGGCAGTTAATCGCCAAAGGCAAGGTGAGCGTGGCTACCACAACGAAAGACAAATTCAAAACAGCACACAGAATAGTCCGAGTCGCATGGAGTTTTGGCGTTGGCAGTAGATCATGGGTACCCAGAAGTGAAATACATGGGCAGTCTACTAAATTTCTTCTGGATCTGTATAAGCAGAAGAGTTCTAGGTTAAGTGAACAAAATCCTAACTCTAATTACAGACACAAAGAATCACGGCCCCTTAATCAATTCCCAGAGTTGAGACAGTTTATAGACCCAGAGCCCCTTGAATGAGAAGGCTAGGTCCCTTTGGGGAAGGATCCTGTTAAACTTCCAAAAATGTATACAGTTAATCTTCCTCCCACCTTTCCCCAGGGAGACCTATGGCCTTTTGCCAGAGTAACTGTGCATTGGGAAAAAGGAAATGATCAGACATTTCAGGGATTATTAGATACTGGCTCAGAAGTCACATTAATTCCAGGAGACCCAAAATGTCACTGTGGTCCAACAATCAGAGTAGGGGCTTATGGAGGTCAGGTGATTGATGGAGTTTTATCTCAGGTCCGTCTCACAGTGGGTCCAGTGGGTCCCCGGACCCATTCTGTGGTTATTTCCCCAGTTCCAGAATGCATAATTGGAATAGACATACTCAGTAACTGGCAGAATCCCCACATTGGATCCCTGACTCATGGAGTGATGGCTATTATGGTTGGAAAGGCCAAGTGGAAGCCTCTAGAACTGCCCCTGCCTAACAAAATCGTAAATCGAAGGCAATACCAGATTTCTGGAGGTATTGCAGAGATTAGTACCACCATCAAGGATTTGAAGGATGCAGGGGTGGTGATTCCCACCACATTCCCATTCAACTCTCCTATTTGGTCTGTGCAGAAAACAGATGGATCTTGGAGGATGACAGTAGATTATCGTAAACTTAACCAGGTGGTGACTCCAATTGCAGCTGCTGTCCCAGATGTGGTATCATTGCTTGAGCAAATCAACACTTCCCCTGGTACCTGGTATGCAGCTGTTGATCTGGCAAATGCTTTTTTCTCAATT
>JAQZBX010000669.1:48613-100833 GCA_029593785.1 Cabassous unicinctus | reverse complement strand
GTTAGGTCTTCAATTTTAGCTCTTTCTTCTTTTTTAATATATGAATTTATGGCTATGAACTTCCCTCTCAGGACTGCTTTCACTGCATCCCATAGGTTTTGATATGTTGTGTTGTCATTTTCATTAGTTTCAAGGTAGTTGCTGATTTCTTTTGAGATTTCCTCCTTGACCCACTGTTTGTCTAAGAGTGTGTTGTTTAACTTCCATATCCTTGTGCCTAACCTGTTTCTCTGGCCCGTAGTGCTTTCCAATTTCATTCCATTGTGGTCAGAGAAATTACTTTGTATAATCTCAATCTTTCTGAATTCATTGAGAGTTGTTCTGTGGCCTAGCATGTGGTCTATCTTAGAGTATGTTCCCTGTGCACTCGAGAAGAATGTAAATCCTGCTGTATTTGGGTGTAGTGCTCTGTATATGTCTATTAAGTCCAGGTCCTCTAATGTATTTTTGAGAGCCTTTGTTTCTTTAGTGATTTTCTGTCTAGATGTTCTGTCTAATGATGATAATGGTGTGTTAAAGTCCCCTGCTATAATTGTAGAGGCATTTATTTCTCCACTTAGTTTTTCCAGGGTTTGCTTCATGTATTTTGAGGCACCCCATTAGGTGCATAAATGTTTATGATTGTTCTCTCTTCTTGAGAGATTACCCCTTTTACTAATATATAGTGTCCATCTTTGTCTCTTATGATAGTTTTGCATTTAATGTCTATCTTGTCTGATATTAGAATAGCTACTCCTGCCAGTTTTTGGCTATTGTTAGCTTGTAAAATGGTTTTCCAGCCATTCACTTTAAGCCTCCTTGAATCCCTGGGTCGAAGGTGGGTTTCTTGTAGACAGCATATAGATGGATCATATTTCCTTAACCATTCTGCCAATCTGTGTCTCTTGATAGGTGAATTTAGTCCATTAACATTCAGTGTTATTACGTGTAATGAATTTCTTACTTCAGCCATTTTTCTTTGGATTAATGTATGTCATATGTTGTTTTGTTTTTGTTGTTTGTCTTGTTAGTTGTTTTTAAACTCTCCTCCAAATCTCTTTCCCTTGTTTTTTCCTTTCAACTTGTAGAACTTCCTTTAGTGTTTCTTGAAGTGCAGGTTTCTTATTGACATACTCTCTTAATTTCTGTTTATCTGGGAATATTTTAAACTCTCCATCATTTTTGAATGCCAGTTTTGCTGGGTAGAGAATTCGTGGTTGGAAGTTTTTTTCTTTCAGTATTTTGACTATGTCATACCACTGTCTTCTTGCCTCCATGGTTTCAGCTGAGAAATCAGCACTTAATCTTATTGTGCTTCCCTTGTATGTGCTGGTTCTCTTTTCTCTTGCTGCCTTGAGTATTTTCTCTTTGTCCTGAACATTGGACATTTTGACAAGTATATGTCTTGGAGTTGGCCTGTTGGGATTTATACTGTTTGGGGTGTGCTTTGCTTCCTGGATCTGCACATCCATCTCTCTCAATAGGGTTGGGAAGTTTTCAGCCATTATTTCCTTCAACATTTCTTCTGTTCCCTTTCCCTTCTCTTCTCCTTCTGGGATGCCCATAATGCGTATGTTTGAGCGTTTTGTGTTGTCGGTTAATTCCCTGAGTCCCTGCTGGATTTTTTCTGTCTTTTTGTCTATTTTTTCTACTATCTGTTTGATTTCAGATGTATTGTCTTCCACATCACTAATTCTTTCTTCTGCCTATTCAAATCTGCTGCTATGCGAATCCAGCGTCTTTTTTATTTCTTGGATTGTGCCATTGGTCACCATCATATCCATTTTTGGGAGTGTTTACAATGTCTTCAGTATGTTCTCTCAGTGTCTTCTTTATATTCTTAATCTCTTCCTTCATTACTTTAAGTTGGTCCATGATATTTGTTTGGAAAGCTTTGATTAGTTGTTCAATGTTCTGCTTCACTTCCTGGTTTTTAGTTTGTTCATTGGATTGGTCCATGTTTTCCTGTTTCTCAGTGTGGTTTGTAATTTTTTGTTGCCCTCTAGTCATCATTATATCTTAATGGATTTATTCAGTTGATTAGCTTCTCTCTCTGCTCTAGAGTTTTATTTAGCTGGTGGTTCTGTGTGTGTGTAAAATTTTCTCTTTGATACTTTTTCTTCTTATTTTATTTCCTTGCTTCTTTCTATGTTCTCTTGAAGGCAAAAGATTAGGGCCAGAGGAATCGAAAGATGTGAGAAAGGAAGAAGAATAATAGTAATATTGATAAAAGTTAGAAGAGGGGCCAAATAAGACTTAATGAAGTGAATATTTAACTCATGTAGGCAGTGTAGAGTAATAGGAAAGAAAGTGGAGTACCTACAATGGACTGGGAAACCAAATAGAGGAATATATATATAATGATTTAGAAGGCTAGAATTATGAGGAAGGAGAGAAAGAGTTACGAAAGGGCTAAAAGGAAAGAGTTAATATTAATAAAGAAAGAAAAAAAACAAAATAGAGGGAATAGAAATTGACACCCTTGAGTTGTGGGCGTATGGAAAAAATGTGGTATTTAATAGCCACAACAGAAAGCAGAAGGCAGAAAGATGAGGGAGGAATAAGAGATAGTTTGGAATACAAAATCAATATATAGAGAGAATGTGAAATTACTGAAGAAGAAGCACAGCAAAGAAGAGAGAAGCTAGGATCACCTAATTTTAAAAAAAATGAAAGAAGAAAGATGGGGGGAAGAGGAAAGAAAAGCAAGAGACAACAAATAAACAGAGAAAAAGCAAACAACCACACTGGCAAGCAGTCAAACAAAGCTAAGGGGGATCAATATTCCCTGGGGTCCCGGGGATCCTCTCAGCCTGCTTGTGTTTATCAAACAATTTCCCCACAGGGTTTTTATATGCAGGTCCTGAAGCAGCTTTTGGCTATTAAACTAAATTAAAAAGGATTTATTTTTCATTTATTTAAGTGACCATTTTATTTATTTATTTATTTTTTGGCATAATACAGGACCAAAAATAAGTCCTTCTCTAGACTACCCCCCTCATGGAGGGGACCCTAACTGGGCTTGTGGAAAGTAATCAAGCACTTCCCAATTTCTGGATTCCCCAGGGACACAAAAGTCTGATGTTTGTCAGTGTAGAACGCTAAAAATGGCAGACTCTGCCCTTCTGGTTCAGAGCCCCTACTTCACTGGGCTGCAGGTAAGTGAGGTTTACTCTGCAGATTCGCCTCTCCCCACTGCCTGGTGCTGCTTCAAACTGGCTTATCTGCTCCCCAAAGTTATGAGGGGGGTCCAGGCAGCCAGATCGACAGCTAAAATATCCCCTCTCTGCTTCCTGTCAGAACTCTCCCTCTCTTGGAGATTGCCCCTCTCCCCAGCTCTGCGGGACCCGGGGCTTATCCTTGGGCAGCCAGTCAAATCAACTCCCTCAGCAGATAAACCCCTCCCCTCCTCTGGGTGCTGATTCACTGCAGCTGTTTTGTTCATCTAAGTTGCAGGGGGCTTCAGGGGGCCAAATCCCCAGAAAATAAAGCTCTCTTACCAGAGCTCCCCCCTCAGAAAATGCCCCCTCCCACTGGGCCGGGTCACCCAGTTACCGGACAGAGTCGTGCTTCCAACCAGCTTCCCCCGCCCCGTAAGGGTGGGGGTCAGCCGACTGTGTTAACCACCACAGGCAGGCTTAAAACTCACGAATCTCTATGGTTCAGTCCATGCTGTCGATCTGCCCAGATAGATGGCCTAAGCTTCTCACTCCACACGCTCACAGCACAGACCCCCGTGCAGGACCCTGTCCACTATCTGCTGTGTTCTGGGAGCTGTCCGCAGTTGCCCTCCTAAGCCGATGCCATCTTGCCCCTTTTCAAGAGGTAGAAATTATACGAAAGAACCAAAAAGAAATTCTGGAGTTGAAAAGTCCAACAACTGTATTGAAAGATTGACTAGAGAGGTACAATAGCATAATTGATCAGGAAGAAGAAAGAATCAGTGCATTTAATAGGTCAATTAAGATTACATAGTCTGTGGAACAAAAAGGAAAAGAATGAAAAAAAATGAGCATATCCTCAGAGCCCTGTGGGACACCATCAAGTGTACCAAGTCATGCCTAATGAGAGTCCCAGAAGGAGAGAAGAGAAAGATACAGAAAAAAAGTGAATAAATAATGACCCTAAATTTTCCAAATTTGTTGAAAAACAAAATGAAAACATCCAAGAAACTAAACAAAATCCATATAGGATAAACTCAGAGAACCACATCTAGACACATCAAAATCATATTGTCCAAACCAGACAAAGAGAGAATATTGAAAAAAGCAAGAGAGACATGACTCAACACTTACAAGGGATCATCAATTAACAGCTTATTTCTCATCAGAAGACATGGAGATCATACAGCAATGGGATAACATAATCAACGTGACAAAAGCAGCAGATCATCCAAAAAGAATTCTATATCCAATAAAGCTATTCATCAAAATTAAGGAAAAATTGAATTAGGAGAAAAGTGGTATAGCCATACAATGGAATATTATCCAGCCATAAAAAGTACTGAAGTATTAATTCATGCTATAATAGAAATGAACACTGAAAATATTATGCTGCCATCTATAGATTTAATGCAATGCCATTCAAAATTCCAGAATGTTTTTCTTAGATCTAGACAAACTGGTTCTAGCATTTATATGGAAAGGCACAGGATGAGAATAACGAAAACATTTTTTTTTAAATAAGAATAAAGTTGGAGGAATCACCCTATCTTATCTTAATATTTAAAATTAAGTTAAATTAATTATCACACTATAGTATTGGTGAAGGGATGGGCATAAAGATAAATAGAACTGAATAGAAAGCCCAGATATAGACTCATACAAATATGGCAAACTTTCAAAAATTTAAATGCAGTTTAATAATTATTGGAAAGTCTTTTCAACAAATGTTATTGTAATGGTTGTACATCCATAAGCAAAAAACAAACTGTACCTAAACCTTAAAAATAAGCAAAAGTTAATTCCAATGCATCACCCTAAATATAAACCAAAAACTATTAAATTTTTAGAAGAGAAAATGTTTGCTTCCTGGTATTAGACATTCCCAAACATTGCTCTAAGAGCATCATCAATAAAAACAGAACACTGATAAATTGTTCTTTATCAACATCAAAGCCCTTTTCCCCATGAAAGTCATTGTTAATTGGAAGAAAAGACAAACAACAGACGGGGAGAAAATATTTACAAATCGTATATCCTTCAAAGGACCTTTGTCCAGTATACTAAAACTCAGCAGTTAGAGAAAGAACAACCCAACTAAAAATTTAGGCAAGATATTTGAACAAGCACTTCAACAAAGAGGATATTCAAATGGCAAAAAAAAAAAAAAAAAAATACCCGAAACATATTAAAAGTTATTCTATTATCAGTATCCATCAGGTAAAGAGCAAATTGAAACCAAAATGAGATACCACTGCACACCTATTAGAATGACTAAAATTTAAAATAAAATACTGATAATACCAAGTGCTAGCAAGGATGGAGAGCAGCTAGAACTCTTATACAGGACGACCTCAGAGATATTGCAGATTGTGTTCTAGACCACTGCAATAAAGCAAATGTCACAATAAAGTGAGTCACATGAATTTTTTGGGTTCTCACAGCATGTAAAAGTTATGCTTACACTATATTGTATCCTCTTAACTGTGCAATACCATATCTAAAAAACAATGTACATACCTTAACTAAATGTGTCACAGAGATACCAAGTGTGCACATGCTGTTAGAAAATTGGCACCAATAAGTCAGTGAAGAGCTGCCACAAACCTCCAATTTGAAAAAAAAAAACAAAAAACAAAGAACACCACAATATCTGCAAAGTGCAGTAAAGCAAGGCAACAATGAAATGAGGTATGCCTGCACATTGCTAGTGGGAAAGCAAAATGGCCTAACACTCCAGAAAGCAGTTTAGCAGTTAAGCATTCACTTATCCTATGACCTACCAATCCCACTCCTACATCCTTAGTCTAGAGAAATAAAAACTAAACAAAACAAAACTTATGTTCACTCAAAACCCTGTACACAAATATACATAGCAGCTCTATTCATAATCACCAAAAACTGGAAACAATCCAAATGTCTTTCAATAGGTGAATGCATGAGCAAACTATGGTACAGCCACAAAATAAGAATGAACATACTATGGATGCACAGATTAACTAAAATGAATCTCAAAGGCAGTGTGCTGAGTGAAAGAAACTAGTCTCAAAAGGTTACATCCTATAGGATTCATTCATGAGAAGACATTATCGTGATAGAGAACAGAGCAGTGATTGCCAGGGTTTAGGGGTGGGGAAAGGGTGTGACTATAAAGGTAAGCATGAGGGAGTTTTGGAAGACTGATAGAATTCTTCTGTATCCTGATTGTAGTGACAGTTAATAAATCCACACACCTGTTAAAAGCCATCAAAATGTACACAAATAAAAATAAATAAATTTTTGCTTATGATAAAAATATATATATTTTTTTAATTTTAAAGAAGCTGTTATTTATTCCCAAAGGGAAGGAAAAGTTCTGGCACCAAAATGGAGACCCCACTTACAAAACAAAATAAATAAATATTTCTTGCAGATTGTGCCATGAGTAACAGGCCCAGGTGATTAAACAGCTGTTAAGTCACAAACACGTGTCACAGTACTGACATTGAGAATCCTGACATTATGTAAAGGCCCACATCCATGCATAAGCATCCATGGGCAATCACATAAAAGCCTATGGTGCTGGATGTTGGCTTTCTCATTTGTACTAACTGAAAGAGCTATATAACTAAATCATTATTATCGATCTGTAGACCTCACCATCTCCAGCCACATTTCAACAGAATTTCTTTATTTTGCTATCGGCTGTTAATAATTTCCTTCACATCAGTTAGTGGAGGAAGATAACATCTCTCATTTAGAAGCTTCTTCTAAAGGTAAAGTTAGGAAATTCAGAAAAAAAAAATTAAAGGACTTGGCAAGATTCCAAGCATAGTCCCTTCATGTACTCCAGTGAAGTCAATGAAGAAAGACCTAGTCCACTAGGGTTGCTAGATTGTGCACAGAAAATTCTTGTATTTTATCTGATAAGCTTTAGGTTCCATGCCTGGGTCAGGGTATAAACAGAATATATGTTCTGTTAGAAATTATGTAATAAGATTTTTGAAGAGCCCATGCTTTTGCTTGAGGTTTCTTTAAAGTTCCCTACTGAATTTATAGTGCTGGAAAATGTATTAACAATTGTTTAATCCATCTATTTCATTTAGCAGATGAGGAAAATGGAGTCCCAAGGAGTTAAGGAACTTTTCCAAATTGAGCAGTAAATCTGGGTCATTTTCATTTGTGATTTCCTTTACATAGAATCCAAACTTTTCAGTGCCCTTTCTTTTCCTCTTTTTATATACTCTAGACCTTATCCCAACCTATTCTTTATTAAAACAACATTATTTTTGCCTAAACTACTTCACAGACCCGATTCCTCAGAGTCAGATGAGCACATATGATTATTTATTCTTTTGTTTGTCTTTTGAATTTAAAAATCTGTTGCCCAATCATTTGATACAAATTAAACCTCATTTGTTTTCTCAAATTTATAAACTCACCTTTCAACACAGATTGTAAGCTTCTTGAAGCCAGGGATAACCTTGTATTCAATTTACCTATCCCTCTGTACGTAGCATATAGCCTTGTAGATCTTTTATCTCAAACACACACAATAAATATTGTCACTCTCGAGCCTACTTCTGTGATGATGAAATTTGCTTTTCATTATTAAAAAGTAAATTCCAGAAAAGGCATTTTAAAAAAATACATATGTGAAAATAAGCCATGTAGGTAATATATTGTTACATTTGTCTTAAAATAAGCCTGAGGCATTCTCCCACACTTTTCTCACCATTATCTCCATCTGTAATAATAAAACATATCTTCTGATTACAGCTATTTCTGTTATCTCAAGTCTGAATCTAATTTATTTGCTATTCAACCTTACTTTTCCTCTGTTACAAGATTTGTTTTTCCTGTAATGTAATCCAAGGTTTTGATTTAAAAGGTAGAAAGCAATTTTTTCCCCAAAGAAGTAGTATTTTAAACTGAAAGGAAAAATAAATTTAAAGTAGGTTGGGAGTATTTAACAACAAAAACATCAAACAAATTTTAATTTGAATCCAATAATTTTTATTTAAATGTGTTTTGGAATAGATGAGTCCTTTGGGGAAACACAGCCAAAAAGTAGAAATCTCAAAAATGCTTTCCTAACAGAACTTTTGAAATACTTATTTACAGAGAGCAAAGGATTTCTTAGAAAGCTTGTGGTAGTTCTAAAATTGCATTGTATTTCCAAAGCTATGAAATATGCTGTTCCTTCCAGGATATTGTCATTAAAATTTAAAAAGCTAATTTAGGAACCACAAAACTATCAGGTAGATTTTCTCAGAGACTTGTTCTCTGGATACTGTCATTTGCTGGTTTACTTATTAGCAGAAACATAAGTTTAATTTGTTATACCCACATACATGCTAATACCACATGCGTGGCAATAAATCATACCATTTCCCCACTTAACATTTTACCCAGAGGGCAATTTCTCAACTTTTACTTTCCCCCCAAAGTTACATTGCTATTCTGTCTCTACATACATACAGCCATGACTGCTGGCTTAAATCCTCTGGCAAAATAGTCATACTTTGGGGGAAGATACACTACACTGTATAATTTGTACACTGCTGACTGTTTTGGAATATATCACTTTGCTATTTTCATCTATACAAAAAGATATATTGAGTGGATCTCTAAACAAGTTAAATGATGTGTCATCAGGGCTTTTCAAAACACAAGTAACTGTCCTAAATCAGAATGTTAGGAATTAAATAGTCATGGCAGATGGGTTATTTTTTAGTCCACATCAGAATGGTTTCTTTGATTTCCAGCCATATGCTGGGCATCCAAATAGGTGATATATTCATTTTCTAATTTGAAAAAAAAAAAAGAATTTGACTTATTTTTCTTCTTCTTTTTGGTTTCATGAATAGCATAAATCAGAAATAAAAGCAGTTTTGAAAAGCTCATAGAAAAATGCAAATGCTTTTTTATAAACCTTTTTACCCCTTGGATGGCCTTCCCTATGTCCCTTTAATTTCTTTGGCATAGTGTTCTTTGGCACGTTAAGGGTGCTTTTGCAGAGAAAAGTTGAACTGTGTCCCTTTATCCTAATAAATTGTTAAAACTGCATAGGGAATCAAATCTTAAAAAGCAGGAAGAAAAGAGATCTTTTCCCCCCTGAATTACCAAGTGATCTATCTCAAATATTCTCTCTAGAGAGAGTTGGATTGAACTTTTACCTTAAATAACTGTTCTAAAACCTCAGTACACTCACTTAAAATAACTCCAAATTAGCAAAACAGCCAAAGGCACAAGAAAGTACTTTACAGACTTAGAGAATTAATCTCATTTAGCAAAAAGAAAGTAAATTGAAGACCAACAAAACAGGACTAAACTGTACATACATGAGTTGCACTTTCATCAGAATTCTCCTTTTTGGCGTCATGCAAATTTGGATAAAAATCAATGGCTCATTCTCACCATTTTGTCTCTTCTCTTTCCACTTTTCTTCTGACTTACTTGCCTCAGAAATAATTCTATCTCTTCTCTATCACTATTCACTTCTCTCCATTTTGAATTTAAGTAGTTCCCTATGCTGTTCTTACTCCACATCCTCTGAGACCATATAGCCCCCTTCTATCCTTAAAATTTCCTATAAATCCTTCCCCTAGAGAGCTGTTCTGTTAGAATGAAATTGAGATATAACTACTAGCAAATCCCTTTGAATTCTAAACAGTCTATTTACTACCTCTTTGCAAACATGTGTTTTTGTGTCTGGGTGTGTTTTTTAGGGTGGTTGGGGATTGAATATTCATTTATTAAGCTGGCCAACCTCAAAAGAAACAATTGAAAAATTATGACTTATGTACTCCAAAGTATCTTTTCAAATGTCAAAAGTACCTAAGCCCTCTAAGTAGTACCAACTACCTCCAGCTTGCTGGCTCTGGGGGAGTAAATTTTCAGAGGCAAGACAATGTATGAAATATGAACATTATTCATGAAATGTGAAACTGTCAACCCCAGTTCCCCACTGTTCCACCTTTAGATCTTAAGTCAGAAATCATATTTGGGAATTCTAAGGGTAACACAGAATTTGAGAAAACAAACACTAGTATTATTTTCTACCCATAAGGAAGTTAACTTGCAATAGAATACTAACTGTCGATTAATATAAGTTGGAGATCCTAGGGAAAAGAAAGGCTAAATGTCAACCAATCCAGCTGAGGAATACACATCCAGGTAACTCTACATATCTACGTCTATATAGTCAGTCAGGGTCCAGTTGAGAAGCAGAAATCACATCAGTTATTTTAATAGAGGAGATTTTACATAAAGAATTGTTAGCTAGATAAAGTTGTTAACCAGAGAACAAAAAAGCCAAAAAGAGAACTTGAGGGTATCACAGTGGTAAAATTTGAAAGAAGCATTTACAAACCCTAGGTTTGGACGTAAAGGGGGAAATGGTTGGAATTTTTATGACTTAAAAGCTTGGAGCCCATGGGCACGCAGACCTCTGAGGAGGAAGAGTTAGCAGGCTGTGTTTGAGTCTCTGACTAGAAGTCCCTGTGGGCCTCCAACCCAGAACTTTGAGGTGAGGTCCAGCTGCTGGTGTTGGTCTCTGTGAGACGGGGCCACACGGCTGGCTGGTTCTGTGAGTGCAGGGAAAAACTGCGAAGTGTACTTAGCTGCTGATAGGCAAGGAACTGCCACTATCAGGATGAATTGTTCCTGGAGTCCTGCTCACTAGAACAGAAAGCAGAGTGGGACCCAGCAAAAAGCAGACCAGAGACAGCAAGTCCCATCTCCACCTGCAACTTTGCGCTCTCCCTCTTGCGGCCTCTATTTGGCAGAGTGTAACATAGACCCAGCTGGCAATGCAGAATTCCCAGGCCTAGCTAGGATCACAGAGCAGAATACAGAAGGAAGCGGGGGAGGGGTGGTTAGTCATGGAAACATGGACTGTATTAAGTTGGAGGAAATATCTTTGCTTTTAGGAAGGACAATAATAGCTTCTCATAAAGGTACATCTATGGGTTTTAAGAGAGGCAACATCTTTGTCAAAAACAAAGAAAACTTTCTACTTTATAAAAGCTTTAAAATTAAGGCTTAGGTATTTTCATTTTAGTAAAAAATAGGTCAATTTACAATATATTGGTCACCATTTTAATGATGTCAAATATATCGATCTTACCAAGTAGATAGATCATCTTTGTTAGATTTAACATGCATTTTGGATTCTAAATCCTGAGGAAAACCCTAGGATTCTTGGAAATCATAGGGTATTTTTCCCCCCAGTGTTTGAGTCATCTGAAATAGAATAATGAAAAATTGAATATTTGGAGTGAAAAGAACTCAGGGAATCAATTTACAAAGGCACCTCTTTTCAAAACAATGACAATATCCCTATTTTACATCTGAATTAACTGAAGCCTAGAGAAATTAACAGATATTCCTATCAACCCAAAGCTAGTTATTAGAGAACGGGTAGGCAGAATTCTGTTTTCTCTATGCTACTTCTGGAAGAGAAAAGTAAATTTTCTTAGCACTTATTATGAAACCAGGATCATGCTAAGTATTTTGCTCATAAACTTAAGCTTCTGATATTATTATTCTTTATTTGCAGATAATAAAAAAAAAATTCCTGAACCTCAGAGAGGTTAAATTAAAGGTTCAAGGTTCAAGATTGAATGATATAACTTGGATTCAGACTCAGTGTTAACACTAAAATAATGCTCCTCTCACTCTAGCCACACCACTTTTTTTTTTTTTCTTTTGCTCAATGCATGTTGCATTGGCCAAACTAAACCCCTGTCCAATAAAGTTCTAATAAAAAATTTTCCAAAAGAAATAAAATGCAAGCCACAAATACTAGCTAATATATAATTTTAAATTTTCTAATAGTTATATTAAAAAGGAAAAAGAAACAGGTGAACTTAATTTTAAAATATATTATTTAAACAAAAATTGCACAATGTCATTTCACATGTAATCAATATAAAATTATTAATGAGATATTTTACATTCCATTTTTTTTTTTTTGGTATAAAATCTTACAAATCTGGTGTGCATTTTACACTTATAGCGCATCTCAATTCAGACTAGTGACAATTCAAATGTTCCAATATTGACCTGTGACTGGGGGCTACCGTTTTGGACTGCAATTTTAATGCATGCTGGAATTTTTAGTTTTAGTTTAGAATTATGCTTTTTCTTTTTATTACTCTGTAGGAGATTGGCATTCATGTATATATTTGATAAAGCTCCATGGCCAGGGGCCAAGGATCAAAGTAGGCAGTTGCTGTGCCAGCCTCACCATACAATTCTGCCAAAGTAGCTAGAGCTTGACATACCACCAGCCTTAATTCCATTCCTTCTCCTCTCCCTAGCAGACTGCCAAACACAAGATCTGATGCCAAATCTGATAGCCTAAGGTCCAATAAGGATGCTTTGGAGACAGCAGAAATTCTATAACAGGTAAGACAACTAGAAATTACATCTGAGTTTTTAAAAATTATTCCAAATTTCCCTCCATGGTATTTCTAGTTCTAAATTGCCTAAGATAGATATTTACATGTTCTTTTATGATAGAATGACCAAGTTTTATTTTCTGTAATTTTTCATGTACATAAATATATTTTATATCTATGCTCAATCTCTTTGTGACACTTTTGGTCTCAATATGCATACAGTCCCCTGATTTTAGTTGTGTTTATGTATTTCCACATTTTGCTTATTAAATATCTAGAGTAGCTGTGTCCTCATACTCAAAGAGCATTGCAAATGGGAAGTATTTACTTAGATCAATTTCAAGTCCTCATGGCTTAGAGAACTTCTGAACAACACAATACTGTAAAGCAGAATACCTCACAATTTCCCAAATGAAAATAAATCCTCTAACCTCAGGATTTAAATATTTTGCTTCCCCACATACATCATGCTGTTCTCCATCTGTTTGTTGCAGAGACAATGGTGAAAAAGTTGACCTCTGAATATTTCTTCTTTAATAAGGAGCATGTGTGACTAGCAGCATTTGTGGCCACATGTGATTATTGAAGATAAAGACTAATGGTATTTCCAGCAAGGTTGCTAAATCTATGTGAAGTAAGTCCATAGGTCCACTCCTATGCACAACAGAAAGGTCATCTCTGATCATTGTGTTTGATGATTGTATTAGTCAAAGGGTTGCTGATGCAAAATACTAGAAATTTGTTGGTCTTTATTAAGGGCATTTATTTGGGGTAGAAGCTTACAGTTACCAGGCTATAAAGCATAACTTTCTTCCTTCACCAATGTCTGTTGCCACATGTTAGAGCAAGGCAATTGCCAACATTTGCCAGGGTTCAGGCTTCTTGGGTTCTTCTCTTCCCGGGGCTCCATTTCTCTCTGGGCTTAGCTCCTCTGTTTCCTCCACAAGGTCAGCTATAGACTATCAGGTGAATGGCTTGTCTTTATCCCAGGGCCTTCTTTCCTTCCTCACGACCAAGCTCCTCTGTCAGCTTGCCTTCCCGGGCTCCAGTATCAAAACTCCAACATCAAAACTACTCCCTCTGTCTTTTGCCATGCCTTTTATGTTTGATTCCCCCACCCATTGATGTGGCCCAGTCAACGCCCTAATCATAACTTAATCATGCCCAGATTAACAGACCAGCTTACAAGCATAATCCAATATCTATTTTTGGAATTCATAACTATATCAAACTGCCAAATGGCTACAAAGATATACATATCATCCATAAAAATGTAGAAGTCAGGACTTAAACTCATCCACACCGTTTTGGTGTCTCCTACTTATAAGTCTAGTGCCCTCATGCAGCAATGAGACACGTAGCTTCCCACACCAGCCATCCACTTATTCTATTTTCTACTTAATCTACATCTTGGTAGCACTAAAGCACTTGCCTTGACCTTCCAATTCCATCCACCAATTAAACCTAAGTGCCCTGTCCACTACGGGTCAAAGACAAATCAGTTCATATAATTGTCTAAATAAAATCTTTTAATAACCTCTTATCACATGTAGAATAACATTCAAAGTCCTGAACATGGCCTCCAAGGCTAAGACTTTCTGGCTTCTAAGCACCTCTTAACTTTATTTCCTTTCTTTTTCCTCTGCTTTCTGTTTTAGCCACACGTTGGTCTTCTTGCTTCTTGTTCAAGCATTCCTACTATCTCCCCAGGGCCTTTGCACCTGTTCTTCTTCTAGCTGCAATACTCTTCCCCCAGTTTTTAGCAGGTATATCCCTCTGCTTCTTTCAGGTATCTGCCCCAGTGTTCTAGGCACAGAAAGCCCTTTCTTATTGAAAATAGGATCTCCTTTTACATCCCCTCCCCTTCTTCTTTATTCTTCAGGAAAGAAATTATCAGCCCCTCGCCGAGCAAGATGGCAGAGTAGACACTTCTGGCCTCTGTCCACCCTCAGAAGCTTTGAACAACCAGCAAGAACTGGCAGAAACATCTTTCTAAAAGCACCAGGAAACAGTTAAAATATTGCTGTAAGAGGTCAAGTAATGATTCAAGAAAAAGGTCACTTAAAAAGTGGTATAATCACAATCAAGTCCTTTCAGGACTTGGGATTGTCCTGAATGACATTGCAATGACACATACAGGCTATTATATATCCTGCCATAACCTACAGAATTGAGTGGGAGGGAGTGTAATCTGCAATATAAACTATAATCTATGCTTAGTGGCAATGATCCATAATGTGTTCATCAATTGCAATGAATGTACCATACTAATGAAAGAAGTTGTTAATGTGGGGGAAAGTGGGAGGTGTGGGGAGTGGGGCATATGGGAATCCCTTCTATTTTTTTTATGTAACATTTTATGTAATCTAAGTATCTTTTAGAAAAAATAAAAAAACATATTAAAAAAAAAAAGTGGTAGAATCTCTCTGGTGCCCTGGCTGACCTCTCCACCACACTTCACCAGCTTGGCATGAAGCTGGCCTGGACTCTCAGTGCAGATTTTTGGTCCCAGTTCTGGAGAGAGCAGAGTAACCCTCAGGCACATACTGGGAGCATGTATGCCTGGCCCAATATACCTGGTGATGGCCTGTGAGACTTGCCATTCCAGAACTTGCCTTGCATGTAGAAGACAGCTCATTGAGCAAGTCTACAGAATGCTATGGGAGAGCAGTCAAATCGTGTTAGCCCAGGCAAGAGATTGCTGGCTGTAGAACATAGAGTTCAGTGCCTGGGGCTGTGAGAAACTTGTTTCCTAGGGAACAGGGAACAGTTGTATCCATGTAAATGAGGGAATTCCTAGGGCCACATGTACATACCCAAGATAAGACACATGCACAGAAAGGATCAGGGCAGCCCCTATGCTTCAGCCTGGAGCTATTCCCCAAAGTTATAGTATGGATAAGCCCCAAATGAGAGAACTCACACAGGTTAATCTTTTCTTTTTTTTCCTTCTCCTCCCTCTCTTCCCTCCTCCTCCTCCTCCTCCTCCTCTTCCTTGTCTTTCTTTTCCTTCCTATTTTTAATTTTGTTTTTAGTTAGCTCCTGACATTCAAGGAAAGTTCTGCCATGACACGAACTGCATGCAATCTTAAAGTATAGACACCTCAGAGTCTAAATTCCAGTGATAACACACTAAAATATCAAAATACTTAAGGTTTCAAAAAAAGGGTACAATACATAAAAGGAACAGAAAGTGATGGCCCAGACAAAGGAAAAGATTAAAGCTTTAAAAACTATCAATGATGAGGACCAGACCTGAGACATTCCAGTCAAAGATATTTTTTAAAAGCGCTAAAGAAAAACATAGACAAAGAACTACAGGAAATCAGGAAAATGATAGAAGACCACAAAGATAATATCAATACAGAGATGGAAATTACAAAAATGAATGAAACAGAACTGAATACCACAATAACAGAAATTAAAAATTCCCTAGAGGGGTTAATAGCATATTGGAGTTGACAGAAGAAAGAATCAGTGAACTTGAAGATAAGACTCCTGAAATCATCCAGGCTGAGGAGCAGAAATAGAAAAGAATGAAGAAAAGTGAACAGAGCCTGAGGAACCTGTGGGACACCATCAGGCATACAAATACATGTTTTGTCAGAGTCACAGAAGAAGAAGAAAGAAAGACAGGGGCAGAGAGAATATTTGAATAAATAATGGCTGAAAACTACACCAATTTAATGAAAGACATGAATATATACATCCAAGATGCTCAATGAACTCCAAAAAGATTAACCCAAATAGACCTACACCATACCATGTTATAATCAAACAGTCAAATCCCAAAGAATTCTGAAAAAAGCAAGAGAGAAGCAACATCTTACAAACAAAGGAGCCTCAATAAGATTAAATGCTGATTTCTCAACAGAAGCCATGAAGGCAAGAAGGCAATGGGAAGAAATATTTAAATTGCTGAAAGCAAAAAATTGCCAAACAAGAATTCTTTATCTAGCAAAATTGTCTTTCAAAAATGAGGGAGGAATTAACACATTCCCAGATAAATAAAAGCTGAGGGATTTCATCACCTCTACACCAGCCTTAAAATAAATGCTAAAGGGAATTCTGCAGTTTGAAAAGAAAGGACACTGGACAATTGACTTAAACCACATGAAGAAATAAAGATGTCCAGGAAGGATAATGGCATGGGTAAATATAAATACAGGTACTACAGCATTTTAAATTTGTAACTCCACTTTTTATTCCCTACAGCATCTAAGAGGCAAATGCATAAAATGTAATTATAAATCAGTGGTTTGGGCTCATAAAGTATAAATATGCAATTTGTGACAAGAACTCCATAAAGGTAAGGGGTGAGGAGTATAAGAACATTGTTTATGAATGCTGTTGAAGTTGTTATATTGGTATTAAAACAAACAAGATTGTTAGAGATTTAGGATTTTAAATTTAAGCCCCATGGTAATCACAAAGAAAATAATAGAATAAGCAAGCTCATGGAGACAGAAAGTAGAGTACAGGTTACCAGTTGTGGGGACAGGGGCAATAGGAAGTTAATGCAAAATGAGTGTACAGTTTCTGTTTGTGGTGAAGGGAAAGTTCTAGTAATGGATGGTGGTGAGGGTTCTGCAATATTGTGAATGTGATTAATCCTACTGAATGGTATATTTAGGAGAGGTTGGGATGGGAATGTTTATGTTGTATATATGTTTCCACAATTAAAAAAAAAACAAAATATAATGATTATTAAATAAAATACTGGATGGGATTTATGAATAGAGGAGCAAAAACTCAAAAGGATATTAGGACATAAGAAAAAAACTGGAATGTTGAAATGTAAGCTTTATATCAATGTTAAATTTCTTGAACTTGATACCTATACTTAAGGTACTACATAAGTGAATATCCTTGTTTGTAGGAAATGACACAGAAGTGTTATGTGTTCAAAAAGTATGATGTGTGCAGCCTGCTCTCAAAATTCAGAAAATAGAGGAGATGATAGATAGATAGATGAGATGATACAGCAAAAGTAGCAAAATGTTAAAATTGGTGGATCTGGGTATTTGGGGTTTGTGGAGGTATGTTAGAGTTCTCTGTATGGGGCATCTCTGTATTATGTTTGCAACTGTCTTGTAAGTTTGAAATTATTTCAAAATAATTATCAGATATATTATATACTATTAACACATTTGTTTATATTTTACCATCTCTTTCCCACAAGCACACTAGGATAAAGGCAATGTGCATGGTACTTGCCTGAATATATGTAATCCCTAATAACTATTGGCTATTTTTCAATAATAAATTTAATAGCTACTATCATTAATTGAGTGCTATGTACAAAACACTTATTTTTATCTCTTTTATTGGGTTACTTAAAGAATATCCCGGAAGTGGCTGTGGCTCAATTGGTTGGGCTCCCATTTACAATATAGGAGGCCCAGGGTTCAATTCCCCAGGCCTCCTGGTGAAGGCAAGCTGGCCAGCGCAGTGCGGTGAGCTGGTGCAGCAAGATGACTCAGCAAAGCAAGACAAGCAGACATAGAAGAATGCACAGCAAATGGACACAGCCAGCACCAGCAGCAAGGGGGGATAAATAAATAAATAAAATAAATCTTTAAAAAAAAGAAAAAAGAATATCCTTTCAGCAACCTGCGAGACAGCCAATTTTACATATTAAAGAAATTGATGCTGGAATCCAAGCCTTCTAACTTCACTTATCCTCTATAACATAATGCCCCATGAAAATGTTTTAGCCTCATTCATTATCACAGATATCCTCAAGACATCTCATAAATACTGCTGTGTGGTAGAGACTTTAGGCACCACAACACATGCAGAGAACAAATTTTTTTTTTATTATTTGAATGTCTTTACCCAGCAAATAGCATCATTAAGTGAATACTTACTCAGTCTGCCCACCTGTAATGGTGACTCCTGAGAAACAATGTATTTCTTTGGCTTTCATTGTACCCTCTTTATTTAAATATGGCTGTGCTTTGAATCTGTGGCCTTTCATTCCTATGTCTGAATCTTTATTCTAAATTTAGTTTACCTTTGCCTTTTTGTAATTGTCATTTCCACCCCATGATATTGAGTAACTGCAATCTTTCAGGCTAATGCATTAATCGTGCCAGCTGGATTAGCCATATCAAAGTATGTTTTTGGCTCATCTATTATATCGTTTGTTCTCACCCTAGAAACATGGCTCTTTGGCAGCAGGATTCATCTACAAGTATATTAGAAAATGGCTATGATGTCAAATATTTATTCCTTTTAAACATTTAAAATGTTCTTCTGGAGCCTGATTACTGAATATTTTAATATGTACAAATTTCTTTGGTGGCACAGTACTAATTTGTTTCCTGGGAAATAAATGCATTTATACTCCACTGCACATATCCTTAATCACTAAATTCATAGGAGTTACCAGCTACAATATCACTGGAGGTAAATTTCAAAATATGTTATCAGTGAAAGATTATGTCAATTTACCCCCAACTTTAAGAGAGGTTTAGTGAAGTAACCTTAACCAAAGTGAGAGTCCCTACTCTTCTATGACTGAGTTAGGCTGAGTTGCACACATAGATATGAAGTGAATTTGAGAGATGCATATACTTGCCACTGTCCTCATCCCCAATCTCATTCTCTTTTTCACAGGAAATATACATTAGCTATTTATCCATTCAAGAAAGTGGTTTGGAATGTCTTTCTTAACCAAATATTAACTGAAAGCTATTAAGAGCTCACAGAAGGGACAATGCATCTTTAAGTGGTATTTTAGCATTCAAGGCATTCATATTCTTCAATGTGAACATGATTTTTATCTAAACGACTTCAGAGGAAAATGGATTCATTTGACTACAGTGCTTCTAAGACCAGAGGGAAACTCGTCTTCTTAATATTGAATCTGTAAATGCTTTCCACAAGGGATGAATAACAGCTTTGTCAAATGTTTATTTTACTTTAAGAAGAATATGTAATTTCCTGCCTAATGCAGACAGATTTCAGTCTATTTCTCCTTCCTTCACTTGTCACATTCATGCCATGGGTTAACATGATTTCGTTTACCTCTATTAGACTTTTATTTTGAATGGTAAGATGATAGCTTAACAAGTTTTTTATAGTTTAATGAACATACATCATTCTGTTCTATGATTCATTTATAGTTGATAAAAAAAAATCATCTGCAATCCTGATAAGATGCAATAACAGGGAATTACTTCCAGATGTCACTTTTGCTATACTACACGTGTGGTCTGAGCTGCCCATGGGATAAAAACCTCTTTCCATGCAGTGATGAGCCAACCATATTCATTTTGTGCTCAAAGCTGTGGTGAGCTCTACTCAGGACAGCTCCAGCTATTAGGCAGAAGGAAAGTGGGTAGCTGTGCAGGAACATTTACATATTGTCTTGCATGCATATTCCCAAATCAACCAGCAACAAAAATTAGAATGGGAGACAATTCATTGAACAGAGACTCATTACAAAGATGTGATTTAGATGCCTTCCTTAAAGCATGTAATCATTTACAGATCTATAATCAGATGGAGTCGACCAACAGGACATTATTGAAAAAACTCTAGTCTCCAATCTTTTCCATTCTCCTAAGAAACAGTAACAAAATGAGCAATATTGCTTGACTTTAAAAATACTAAGCCAGGATTTTAAATAACTGTTTTTAAACCATAGTCATCAATTTTTGGTCACTTTTGTTATTTCTCTTCATAAAACCTCATGAATTTCAACCAATCAGAATCCTATGGTAAACAAGATTAAAATATTTCTATACATTTTATGAGGAAGAAGCCAACAGTCAGGGAAATCAAGCCAATTCATGAATTTTCTCAATAAGCAGCTTCTCAAATATATCATGGGTTCACTTCTTTGTAAATCTTTCTCATCTCGTTTTGAAAAATTATAAATGATAATCAAGATGATTACCCTGAGGTACAGTAAAAAACAATAGCAATGCATTACAGGATTGAAACTGAGTTCAGTATTTTAAGGCAGAAAATCAATAAACGTATTTTAGAAAAGTTGTAACACTTATGATTCAATCTTCACCCTAATTTGATCAGATATTCAGTTAACCAAAATATAACTCAGGAGCTAAGAATTCTATTTATTGATATTTTGCTTCATGTTTTAAGCATTGGATTATGAGAACAATAAGTATATGACTAAATTAGATTGCATTTTTTATATAAAATGAGAAAACAGAAACCAAAAACATAGTAGTTTATTTTTCACATCAAAGTGATAATATTAAAAAGAGAAACATGCAAATCTTTATGAATACATCCAAAAATTTTCAGCTAAGAGTTTCTAGGCAGAACACACACACACACACACACACAAAACCAAGAATAGCATCACTTGATTTATTATCTAATCCCCCTTATCGAAATATATGTACAAATATAACCAATGTTTACTGAATCTTCAACTTTCAAGATGCCATTTAACTAGCCACGAATCGTCTCAAATGATCTTTCTTTACAAATAAATGATATGAACATGGATGTCTTGATAATCCATGTACCAGGAATTTATTCTACTTTTGAAACAGTGACAAGTATTTGAAGAGAGTAGTACATGTTATTTCTTATTAATATCTTGGTCAAAGTCTAAAATAAAAATTGCAAATTAGAAAATCCTTTGAGAATAGGTTCAGCACGGGAACTGTTTCAAGGTGAGTTTTATATTATTTTCGCTCAATTTAATGAGCCTTTGTTAGGAAACAAGCAAGTAAGTACCCTAGGCTGAACAGTTACATGCAAGCTGTCTTTTAAAGAAACCATCAGAAATCAGAACCTTTAACTATCACATCATATTATCACATTGGCACAACAAAAGCATAGACTAGTAGCGAAATGAAACAGCTTTTATTGAGAAAGAAAATGAGACTTCAAATTTGAGGATCAACCTAAAGAACATGTTTGAAGTATGCTAGAGACACCCTCAATTAAAATACATTTCTTTTTAAATTAAAAATAGACACTGTTCTTTCAAAATATGATATAGAAAGAAGATTGAAGAAAGTTGTATTTTGTTAAATGTGTACATATGCTGATTAGAAAGAACACACCCATGTTCACACGTGCATGCATGCACACACATACAAAAGACAATGGTGAATTCATCAGGAAGAATTAAACAATTCACTTTAATTCCTAGGAGGCTCAAAAGTTAAAAAAAAAAAAAAAAAAAAAACCTTTGGATTCAACGGACTGATTTCTCTTGGTACTTGCTAACCTTGGGCTGTCTGTGAATAACTATAAATTATCCTTAGCTTGAAAAGAGTTGTTTAATATTTAAAATTATTGGTCTATGGTATCCATGTAATTTCTTCAGCCATAGAGCCTCATTATCTTTGATATGTATCGAGGTACCAACTGATATTACTTCTACTCCTGCTGTCTCTTAGCCGTGAGAAAGGTTTGGGTCTTTCTTAAACAGGTATCAGTGATTGGTCTCCAGCTCCGAGAGACGCTTTCATCCATTCATATACTAGCAAGGCTTGGACAGACATGGTATTCTCCTGAATGAGGGATTCCACATTTAAATTTTAGCATTCTTTTATTACTCTCATTTTCTTTTTCTCTCTCCAGAATTCAAGGTTTCTCAGCAACAAGTGTTGCCATAAATATAGCTACATTACGTTAGAAGGGACCTGGGCAGTTTCCAGGTCTCCTGGATAACAATAGAGTTTTGATCTCTGCACACATGATCTTGTGAGAAAATGCTCTATCATAGAATGGAAACACTTTATCCCCAAGTACCCAAATATTTCTCCTCCAGAAGAAAACTCAAACTTAACCAGAAATTAACAATTTGTGCAAAAATGTAGCAACTTGGAAATGTTACAAGGATTCACTTTCACCTGAGTTTTAAATGTGGTAATAAAATCTATTGGATTTTAACAAATAGTGCCCTATATCTTTAAAAATAGGCCCCAAAGATTCTGATATATAAGATTAAATCAGCAACTTTATTTACCTTCTTTTAAAACCTTTTTATTCTTCAAAACATGTAATGTTTTCAAGTTTCCAAAATTTGAGAGTGCATTAAAATGAGAAAAGTTCATTCTTCCCCTGTGTGTAGCTGAAATAGTCTTTCTATATATATAGCTGAAATAGTCTTTCAAAATGAACTTTATCTGAGAAGGAAGCAGATATGGCTCAAGTGATTGGGCTCCCACCTACCACATGGGAGGTCCATGGTTCGGTTCCTGGTGCCTCCCAAAGAAACAAAGAAGATGAACAGACACTAAGTGCAAACAACGAGGGGGTGGAGAGAGAAAAAAAAATTTAAAAACCATACCTGAGGTATCTGTAAGTTGTTAGTGTAAAAAAACATTTATTTTAGAAAGCACCTTTTTTTGTAGACACTTATCAATACACTTGATATTCATCTTGATTTTTGAAACTGAAGTATAAAAAAACACTGCAAAAGTCAACGTGACATAACACAATATTACAATGATTTTATAACAGATTTTAGATGAAATATTAAAAATAGAAGCAAATTGAAAGATGGATTCCTAAAGTTAGAACCATTAAAAAAAAAAACACTTTCATTCTACATGATCATCAGGTGAACTTTGACAACTCTAGTAATGCTCTGTACCAGGAATGAACAATTGGTGGTAATTACTTTCATCAAATACAAAGAAACAGAGCTTTCAATCTCATAATCCAAATAAAACCCTGAAGAACTCGAAGGTGCCTTGAAGTCAATCCTTCAGCTGACGAGAAATCAATGGATGGATAAAATTGCTCTGATAACAGTGGTGTGACTTCATTTTGAGTTAGGAAAGAAATGGAACATTTGGCACCATATAATGAGATGATTGTTAGCAGGGTCAGCAGTCGAGATTTACAATAATCAGTGTCCCAGAGAGATAAAATGAGTAAGTAATTCTGCATATCAATTCAAGCAATAAGATAATATGGGCAATACTGAAATGTCTATACTGCTTTTCTAATAATAGAGATGAGGGATATGGAAGAAGTTGTAAAGAACATATGGGAAAAAAATCAATCTACACTGTTATAGAAGTCATTTTTCCCAAATATATATAATGAAACAACTTTAATATCTTGCTTACATAACAAAAGTATCTCTGCAATCAAGAACCTTCCATAAGTTATCTTAGTAAATTAAAGTTCTTGGCATCAATCTTGTTATCAATATAACCCTATGGGTTAGTCAATATATGTCCACTTTGTTGGACACTCTGTTATAAAAGAAATATAAATATTCTTTATTCTTTATTATAAAGGCACTATCTGTTGTGTGTTAATAAATAGTGAGCAAATATTTTTTTTTTTTTGAGAAAAGGAAAATCCTTGATGGATACCATTTGCCAATTTTCCTAGTGTAAATACTCCTATCATGTCTACCTTCAAGTTACCAATGGTTCAATAGTTGTCTCACAAAATTCATGAATATTTAATAATCAGCTCTTGCAAACTTGTATGCACACCACAAGACAATTCTTCAGAGTGGAATATATATATATACATATATTTAATGAGAGAATATACATTGTGTGTGTAAATGAATGTGTGTGTTTTCTTACTTAGTTCCCATTCTCCTACAGTTTATACATTTGCATTTCTGGCAGCCCTGAATTTTATCTAAGTTTTCCATTTAATTTTGATCAAAACTCATCACCACAAATGATGACATATGTCTATATAAATTATGAGCTCAAACCCCATTTGTGGTCATCTGACAGTCTCAATATATTCCCCAATTTCAAACCCCTACTGAAACAGAATATTTTATTATTTTGATTGGCATCTTTCTTTGCCCCAATTCCTTTCTACTTTACTTCCCTGGACTCCCAGTTCACAAATAACCTGTCAACACCATAATTCTTAATTTCTGCTTTCCAGAGAACTTGAGTATATTAGCCAAAAAGGGTGCTGATGCAAAGTACCAGAAATCTGTTGGTTTTTATAAAGGATATTTATTTGGGATGTAAGCTTACAGTTACAAGCCCCTAAAGACTCCAACTCAAGGTATTAGGTATTTTCTCACTCAAAGTTATTTGCCACATGTTGAAGGAAGATGGCGGACAATGTCTGCGAAGGTTCAGCCTTCCTACTTCCTCTTAAGGCTCCGTGGTCCCAGCTTCTTCTGATCTCAGCTGTAGGCTGGCATAAGGCTCGTCCCTTTCCTGGGGCTCATCTCTTTCCTGGAGCTGTAAACTACCAGGCAAATGGTTCATCTTTCTTCCGGGGGCTCTGCCGTGTCTATGGAGTTGTCTCTCTTCCTCTTTGTTCTTCTCCATGTATCTACTTCCATGTTCTTGATTGAGTGTCCATTTATATAGTGCACCAAAGGGGCGGGGACTCAGGCTTGCATGCCCTAATCTTCATTTAATAAAGTAAAAGTAGCAGGGAAGGGAAAAGCAGTTGTAATACAGGGGCTTTTTCAGAACTTGGGAATTATCCTGAGGCCATTTTACATCAGCATATAACATGCAGAACTGTGTGGGAGAGAGTGTGGTCTACAATGTGAACTATGGTCCATGCTTAATGGCAAAGCCCCAGGATATGTATATCCATTGCAGGTGATGTGCCACACTAATGAAAAATGTTTATGTGGGATGTTATGGGAGGTGTGTGAGGTGGGGAACATGGGAATCCCTATAATTTTTGTGTAACATTTATATAATTTAAGCATCTTTTAAAATAAAAAAATAAAAAAAGTAAAAATTAAAAAAAATAATAATAAAGTAAAAGTAAACCTCTGAATTTAATACAATCAGAGAGGTATCACAGACCAGTTTACAACCATAATCAATATCTCTTTTTGGAATTCATAAATAATATCAAACTGCCACACTGAGCTACAAACATCTGACTATAAAATACATAAGATTTGTAAATGCTCTAAAAAAAGATAAGTACTTGATGTAAAAAATACAGTTCTGAATCTATAATGGTATGTTATACTTTTATAAACACAAAGTTAGGGATAAATGAGGATAAATAAAATGGTATTATACTTTATATTTTTTCTCATCTCTTACTCTTATCCACATTTTTTATAATAGCTGCATTGAGATATAACTTACATATCATAGAATTAACCCTTTTAACATGTACAACCCAGTGGTTTTTAGTATATGTATAGAGTTGTGCAACCATCACCACTATGTAATTTTCTAATTTCAGGATATTTTCATCACCCCATAAAGATACCCCGTATCCATTAGCATTCACTCCTTTTCTTCTCATTTCCCCAAATTCTGGCGATCACTAATCTTCTTTCTCTCTCTAGGGAATTGCCTATTTTGAACATTTAATTTCAATGGACTCATGAAATATGTGATCTTTTCTGTCTGGCCTCATTCTCTTATCTTTAAGGTCCATCAATTGAATAGCATGCATTAGAACTTTTCTTTTTTAATTGCTAAATAATCCATTGTCTTAATACATAAACAAAGGTGTTCTTCTCTTTATAAGGCCTCCAGTAAGTGGATCAAGACCCTTGGGCAATACCCTGACTAAAAATAACATCTTCAAGTGGTCTTGTTTACAATGGGTTCACACATTCAGGTATGCAGATTAAGATTAAGAACAAGTCTAAACTGGCATATGTAATTCAATTTACAACACAAATCTTTTAATATCTACCTTTAGTTCTATTTAATGTAATTACTGATAAGGTATGATTTACATTCATCATTTTCCTGTTTGTTTGCTACATGTCTTGTGCATTTTTCATTCCACTTTTCCTCCCTTACTATCTTCTCTTGTATTCAATAGTTTTTTCTAGTGTACCATTTGAATACCCTTGTTTATTCTACTATATATTTCTGTGTTATTTTCCTAATGTTTGTTCTGGGGATTTCAATATACATCTTAACTTAAAACAACATAGTTTGGATTAATACTAATTAATTTCAATACTATACTAAAACTTTGCTTCCAGGGAATTATGTTTTTTTTATCCCTTCTTTTGGGCTTTTGTCATACAAATCACATTTTATTCATTATAAGCTTATCAGCACACTTTTATAAATATTGCTTTATGCATTTGTCTTTTAAATTAAATAAGGGAAGAGAGGGTTATAAGCAAACGTAGTTATACTGTTTTTAGTATTTTTCTATGTAGTTACCTTTACCAGTGCTCTTATTTATTTTTGTGAATTTGAGTTACTCTTTAGGGTCTTTATAATTCAGCCTTTATTATTTCTTGTAGGGTAGGTTTGATAGAGACACATTATCTTATTTTGTTGTTGCTGTTCATTAGGAAAGATATTTTTTTCATTTTTTGAATGTTACTTTTGCTGGATATAGAATTCTTGTTTGAAGGTCTATTTTTTTTAGCACATAGAATATTTGATCTCACGGTCCACTGGCCTTAATAGTTTCTAATGAGAAGTCAGCTGTGAATTTCTGAGGATGTCTTGTATTTTAAATCATTTTATTTATTGCTACTTTCAAGAATTTCTTGTGTTCATTATATTTTGAGTTTGTGGTGTGTCTAGGTTTGCTTCATTTTGTGTGTACCCTACTTTGAGTCTATTGAGCTTCTTGGTTATATAGAGGAATGTTTTCCATCAAAATTTTTTTCAGCTGTTATATCTTGAAACATTATTTTGCCCCTTTATTTCTCACCTCTACTTCTATGCATATATTGCATATATTGGCATGCTTTATGCTGCCCTACTATTTTCTGAGGCTTTGTTCATTTTTGTCATTCTTCTCTTTCTGTTCCCTGGACTAGATGATATGAATTGATCTATCTTAAAGTTTTTGACTCTTTCTACTGTCTGCTCAAATCTTCATTGGGTCCCTTCAACTTCAGATTTCTAGATGGTCCTTTTTCAAATATAATTTTTATCACTTTATTGGTATTCTATGTTTAGTGAGAACTTGTTCTCATATTTCTCTTTAATTCTATACACATTGTTTCCTTTAGTTGTTTGAACATATTTATAATAGTTGAATCAAAGTTAGTCTTAGTGTAGTAAAATCAGCATCTGGGTTTCCTCAGATACAATTTCTATTAGCTGCTTTTTTCTTTGTGTATGTGCCATTCTTATCTATTTGTATGTCTTTTTTTTTTTTTTTTTAAAGAAGACTGCACATTTTGACTAATATAATTTGGCAAATTTGGAAATCAGATTCTCCCCTTCTCCGGAGTTTGTTGTCATTTTTTGTTGTTGTTGCCATTTATTTAAGAAAGGACATTCTTGAATGATTTCTTTAAAGTTGGCATTCTTTGCAGTATGTGGCCACTAAAGTCTCTGCTTAGGTAACTTCATAGAAAGCTAATGATTGGACAAAGATTTCCTTAACTTCCATGAATTATTAAGTCTGCCAATGTTTGTTGAGGGACTCTGTCTGTGTTGGGGCATGCTTTAAAGCTTAGGTAAATTTACAACTTTGCCTTGATTTTCAATTGTTTGTTAGAAAACCTCAAGATCAGGCAGAGATGTGAGGGTTTAGGGCCTTCTCGTGTCTATACTAGGGATGAACAAAGTCATGCACATATGTGTGTACTTCTAGAGCTCCAAGAATATAATAGAACTTTTCAAAGCTCCCTATAGATATCTCATTCTGCAAATTTTCCTTTTAATTTTTTTGGCCAGCCTCTTATTTACCCCAACTGGCATTGCCACTTCAAGCCGATTCAATGTTTAACAATTACAGTTAATTTTAAAATTTCTTTAGTTTGGTTTCTTTGACATATACACTTAGGATAGAGCTTTCTATCTCACTGAGTGAGTTCTGAGTCATGTCAAACATAGACAAGACCCAGGAATGAAGCTTTCTCAGGGAAATGCAGAAAAGTCAAATAATGTCAGTTCTCGAGGGATGGGATTTTAAGGGAGTTCTAAATCCCCTTTTCCCCAGAAAGTAGCTTCTAGGCTGCTGGTTCTAATAACTACTGTGATTCTGTGTTTGTTTTGTAGAAGTTTGAGATTATTTTATAAATCCCCAAAAGAGAAAGATTATATTTGTAAACTAATCTATTCCTGTGGGTGTGATATACTTTTTGATTGTATTAATTCAGCTGAGGGGCCTTAGATTAGATTACCTGTGAAGATTGCTTTTAGGGTTTTTGATTTGACTTCATCAGTAAGGTATGACCCAGGTCAAATCCCTGCCCTCTTGCTGGGTCTGATATAAGTGGACACTCACAAAGACGTGCAGGAAGAGAGAGCTCTATCATTCTGATCCTGCCAATATGACCAAAAGCAGGAGGCTCAAACAGCTGAGGCCCTCGGGAGCCATTTTGCCTGATAGCTTACAGCTAAAATTAGGAAGAGAGCAGAATGGCTGAGACTGATATAGAAGTCCTGGAAAGAAACAAGCCCTATTCCAGGAGAGAGAAGACTACAAGATCACTAAAGCATGAAGCCTTATGAGGCTGGCCCATGGAGATCAAGAGGAAAAGGAAGCCAGGAGGGGAAGAAGAGACCAGGCAAAGATTGCCTGCCATCTTGCTTCAACAAGTGGCAACTGATTTTGGTGAGAAAGCACCTCTTATGGTGCCTTGAGTTGGACTTTCCATGGCCTTGGGACTGTAAGCTTTTACCCCAAATAAATACCCTTTATAAGAGCCAACAGATTTCTGGTACTTTGCATCGGTACCCCATTGGCAAACTAATACATCTGTCGTAAGTTGAATTATATAAACCAGGAAAGCAAACATGTTATTAATCTTAATCCATTCCTGAGGGTGTGAAACCATTTTAAATAAGACATTTTGAAGATGTTATTTTTAGTTAAGGTGTGATCCAACTGAAAAAAGTTGTTCCTTAATCATATTTCTGGGGGCTTTATGAAGACAGTCATGTAGAGCAGTAGAAACTGGAAGTCAAGGAAACCAGAGAAGAAAGGAGAGTACATTGTTGTGTGTTAGATAAACCAAGGAACCCAAGGACTGCCAGCCAGGCAGATCTTTAATGACCTCAGGAGGAACAAGCCTTCTAGCCTTTGAAACCATGAGCCAATATATTTCTGCTGCTAAGCCAATCCACTACGTGGTTTTGTCATAGCAGCTGGGAAACTAAGACAAGTCTTTACTTTCTCTTTTTGGAAGTGATTCTCCTAAATTCTCCAGTCATGGGAATTAAATAATTAAACAAAATAGAAACTCTAAAGTAATAGGAATTTTTAGTATAGCTGAATATTCACATATTGAAGTATAGAATATCTTTTCATGAAGAAAATGAAAGGTAGAATCTTGATAGCAATAATAAGCATTAGCATGATTTGACAAATATATATAATATATAATATACAAATATGAGACCTGAATAACTTAAGAGGTAAATAAGCACATATCAGATATAGGATTTACATTCTCAATGTATTAAGAGTGACCACAATTTTTAAATAAAACCTATGCAACGCTAGAAAAAGGTCTAGGGCTATGAACAATTAATTCATACAAACACACACACAAAACCACACACAGATATAAATAGCCAATAAAAAGAGAAAGTATTTAATTTTATCAACTTTCAAAGAAACTCTAATTTTAAAAATTACCAAATACTACTTTTACATTTACCAAAATGATTAAAGGATAAAATGATTTAAAAAAAAACATTACTCAGGAGTGTCAAGAAAAAGGGGAGGCAAAGTGTTCATATACTACTCTGGGGCTGTAAATTAGTTAATCATTTGTATCAGCCTGAGCTGAATGAGAAAAAAGAAACCATGCAGTATTTTGAACACAAAAAATTTAGTTTGAAGGATTTAAAAGTGGATTGGCTTAATGAGGTATTAGCTAGTAAAAAGTAAAGTTAATGCTAAAAAATATACAAATGACATAAATAAAATATAATGTAACAGCAGATATGACATTATAAAATATATAAAAATGTAATATAATATAGTATTATATTATACTACAATATAATATGTATGCATTATATTATATTTTATATTATATAGTATTGTATAGTATATATAAATTGTACTGGCTACCAACTCTGGTTTTGAGATAGACCCTCTTGCCCCAAGGACTAAAATCCAGACTTCATTGGAAAAGGTGTAGCTGTGACCTACAGGTTGTTGGAGAGGTTGCTGTGATGCCACACCTAGATAACTTGCTGGAATTCACTCTCTGTAACTTGCTGGAAATCTATCCACTAGGGTGCTGGGGAAAGCTGTTCACAGGGCATTGTCTCACCAGAGGCATTCTGCTACAAAACCACCCAAGAGAAGTTCTGGAGGATGCTGCTGATTGTTAGGTGCTGTTGGCTTCCAAGTACTACAATATTTGGGTACTGGAGAAGCTGTCACACCATTGTTTCAGATGATTTGTAAATATGTTTAAAGATATAGATAGTACATATTTTAGTTTCTTAGGCTGCCTAAGCAAATACCATGAACTGGGTTGGCTAACGTAATGGGAGTTTATTAGCTTATGGTTTTGAGGGTGAAAGAAAGTCCAAATCAAGGCATCATCTAGGTAATGTTTTCTCCCGAAAGACTGTGGCATGCTGGAGCTGGCTGCTGGCAATCCGTGGCTCCTCTGCCGCATAGCAAGGCACAGGGTAGCATCTCCTAGTTGCTCCCTTCCCTTCCATATTCCGTCGGTGTCCAGCCTCATGCTTCCTGTGGCTTTCTTTCTCTGTCTGTGTTGATTTCATTCCACTTATAAAGGACTCCAGCAATCCATTACCTGGGTTGGGCCTTACTTTCTTAACTGAAGTGAACTTACTTACAGTGGGTTCACATCCACAGGAGTGGATTGGAGAACATGTTTTTCTGAGGTGCATGCATCTTCAAACCACTATAGTGCATAATGGTTTAATTGCAGAGGTAGCAAAGATACAATTTTCCTGTTTTCCAGGTTTGCCTGAGAGTCTATCACTCTTGTGAATATGATGTAAAATTGATTCTGAAAATTCCACTTCTATATTTCATAGAGGTAAGTTTCCTTTATTAATTTTTCATCATTTAATATTTAACTTTACAACTCTGCCAATTTTCAAAACTATAGGTGTGCCATTCAAACCATATTTTGCATGTGTCTGTGGGGTGCCCCTTGGAAACATGCAGTGCTCAACCTGTGTGACTCTATATGATGGCCCTGCCAAATACATATTTCCATGGGGCAAGAACACATATTCCTTGAGCATTCAGTTTCTCCAAGATAGTATCAGTTGGTTAGCCTAGCTTATCTCAAAGACTTAAGATTCTATGTTAGTTCTTATTTATATAGTTATATATATTATATAAAAATGTTCTTTATAATAACAAACTTCTGGAGGCAGTTATATAGACTCTCCTCCTCACCATGTCACCATCCTCAGGAAGAGCTGCCTAAAATAAATGAGACAAAACTGCACATTTTAAATAACATTTTTCCACAACCTAGCCCCATTACTGTAGAGGATATTAGGATACATTAAATTTCCCTGGGCACCCCAAACCACTCATTATTAGCCACAACTCAGGCTTGTTGATGGCATCAAATGTTCTTCTGAGGTCAAAGACTATACAGCATTCTAGTTGGTATTGTATTTGTCTGTTACATAGCAGAGACCACCCCACATATCTGTATTGCATGTGACCCTGCAATTTGGTTAATGCCCACTGAATTACATTGTTTAATAAGTTATCAAGAATTCCTTTACACCAGCTCTCACTCTTTCTAAATGTTTCAGAAGCCATTCATCATACTTTGTTAAAAAACACAACGACTCATGGTTTTACAAGTGCTTTACATCTTCAGAAAGACTTATGCAGTTATCTAAAGATCTTTCCTCTTTCCATCAAAAAGTTTCAGGAAAAAATATATATAAACCACATCAGAAAATTTTATAATTCTTCCTGTTTTGACTTGAAGACAGAAAATATGTTATTTTATTTACCATCCTTTTCTTTGCATATTTAATCTAGTAGCAGGGATTTATGCACAACTGGCTGCTCAATAAATACAAAATGTATAATTTTGAAAATTAAAACAATGACCCGATCATCATATTATGCCAAGTTCTCTCCACTTTCTGGAATTACTGGCAGAAGTGAAATATGTAAATAGCAAAATAGTTTTGGCATCTCTTCCATCAAAGTCACCTTCTGGTCTTCAAATATTATCTCAAATTTTGAAACATGAATTTGTAATATTGGAAAAGTGAATACTACTTTGAAAAGTAGTCTTATTAGCCAGACCCTCTCTGCATATATATATATGTATATACCTTTAATTCCCCATATGTTTAAAACATGTGCTTAATCATCTCTCTTCTATACCTCTGAGAAACACTGCCAAAAATTTGTCTACTTTTGTCAAAATAGATTATTTTTTGTTTTTATTATTATTATTTTCTTTTCAGAATGGATTTTGTGTGTATCAAAGTACTTCCAGCAGTTTGAATACTGTGAAAATGTTGATTTGACATTTACAAGTTTATCATTTGAAAATTTGGAATCAATAAACCATACATATAAACCTAAATAATCCACAGATGAATGCACATGTAATTGATTTACAGTTACAGGGCCACAGAGGCCTTTGTGCCTCTATCTGGTGAGCCTCATCACCTTGCAGTGGGACATGCCCTTATGCACACGACTCCATATTGCTGCAGTCTGGAGGCGACAAAAACAAATTGATGGAGACAGAAATAGGAAAATCCCACCCTGTCAGAAGATGAATGAGCTGAACTTGCCTGATGTGAACCATGGCTGACACAAGCAAGGTGGAATCAAAGAGTGAGCAACTTTTGACAACCCATGCTTCATAGCCCTGACCACTGTGGATGGCCGTGATTATCTCCAGACAAAATGACTGTGAGTAAAAGGCTTACATACACTTAAATTAAACACAGCAGGGTTTTAGTAATCTCTGTTTGCATTTCACTTTCTGTTAAGAAGGAAATTGCTTGGACTTGGAACATTTCATTTAATGGCATTTTTAGTTACCTTTTGTGCTTCTAATGCCAGAGTCTAAATTCACTCCAAATTACCTAGTAAGACAGAGGAAACTTTTGTCCTTTTTTGTTAATTTTTTTAAAAATTGCAGTAGCTTCCTTACCAATTTTACTAAATTAAATGGGTTTTTAAAACATCTTTGTTTTTGAAACCTAATTATACCAATCTCTGGGTAAAGTATAGCAAACAATACAAACTGCATTTATGTAATTTATTTTGTGAAAGAAAACAACAGAATGCTGTTGGGCTAATGATATACACGTTTCTTTACTTTTTTCCTTTTGGCAACAACTTAGCAAAGCCATGTCATTTTGAAACAAAAGCTTTAAGGGCATTTTGGGGTTTTGGTTTGTCCATATGTTGCTTTTAGGAGAAGGAGGCAACCTACATAATTATGTGTGTCTTTCGAATACCAAGAAAAGATTTTAGTTTGTTTCTGTCATTTCTTCCTTCCGTCAATGAGTGTCATTGACAGTCACCAATAATAAACTGTGTATAAAGATCATGACTTGTAATTGTAACATGTAATAAGAAGAAAAATATGTAAGTACTTCAGTAGTTAAAGCACCATTCATTGTATCCCATCAGAGTAAAATTTAATTGTTACACCACATAGTCTAGAAAACTTTGGTTTAAACTCAAGCATAATAAGAAAATCTGTCCTTATCTTTCTTGTTTAAAGGAGGAGAGTTCTGAAATCCTGTAGTCCATGATTATGTATCATTTAATATTAATATTCATTAATGCAATCAGTTAATTGTTCTAATTTGTTGAATTTACAGCACCTGCTGCAGTAGTGAAGTTAGAGTTTAATTAGTAGATTCATGCTGCTCTTTTAAAAGGGGGGCAACTCTATCCAGGACCCAGGATTGTGTTGCTAGATTGTAAGGTGAATGGTTGAAGGATATGGCCATTCTGAAAGGTGGTACGTGATTTAGTTCAAGCCCAAACAGAACATATACAAACCACCCTCCCCCAAAACAAACCCACAAACAAGAAAAAATAAAGAAAAAAAATCTCAAGGTAGTAAGGTAGATAAGTACAGGTAAATGTGCATATATATGTGCTTATGTAGGTATATCTGTTTGAAAAACACATCACATATGAGTAAAATATTACATACCCACATATGTATACATAGATAGGTAAGTAGATAGAATAAGAGAATTTTGTAGTATCCAAAGGTAGAGGACTAATTGGCTTATAGAATAAATTTGAAATGCAGCAGGAGCAAGCCAAGTGCCCCCTCCCCAGAAGGCTCATATACTTGGTCAGTAACTGTTTTTTAAATTGTTAAATCTTTGTGGAACAGAGTTGTGGTTTAAAGTTCAAGACTGATTTGGTGGAAGTGCAAGTGGGAATCCTGTAACCCACTGTGGAGCAAGTTAGTTACTATAGGGTGCCTCGTGGGAACACAGGCTCAGGAACAACAGAAATTTTCAGCAAATGACTGCTTTTAATACTTACACAGCACAGAGGGTCCAAAAGAGCAGAGGAAGAGATCCCATCGTGCCTGGTCCCAAGGGCCAACCGCTTGGGTCAGGGTTGGGGATGGCCACTCTGTCCTGGTCTGCATCAGAGATGAGAGACACCTGTACTGCCAGAGAGTGAGTATTTATACACCGTTGGGGGAGGGGGACCTGCCACTGAAAGTTCCTGCCCTGATAAGCAGTTGTATCTGCTTGTTTCTGCTTTCAGGTTCAAGGTACGGTCAGTTGGTTCCATTAGATTAACATCTCCCCTGGGCTGAAGAATGGAGGCATAGTGAAACATTTGCACACAATAGAAAATTAGGGGGGTAGACAAGACCTGGAAGGTGACTGCTGAGTGTGTCTGTGACTTCCCCAGCACTGCTTACAGCAGCCTCCTTGTGACCTTAGAGACTCCCCTTAAAGGCTTGACTGCAGAGGTCTCATTCCAAGGGAGCTGACCATCATGGCCCGATCACTAACTACCTACTGAGCATCATCCTGGAAGAGTGAGACATTTCAAATTCCTTACTGCTTCTTCCCCACAGATATATCACTTTTGATCATTGAAAGTTGATAGTGAAATTGTGTGTTAATATTGATTTGAAATTGGCCTTTCCTCCTAGACCCAGCCTCTATTTTTTTTTTTTTTTTTGGGTACCAGGGGCCAGGGATTGAACCCAGGACCTCATATATGGAAAGCCAGCGTGCAGCCACTGAGCCACATGGGCTCCCCTGAGTTGGCTTTATCATTTGTTTTGCTTGTTGTTTGTTTCTGTTTTTTCAGGAGGCACCGGTAACTGAACCTGGGACCCACCATGTGAAAGGTGGGCACTCAATGGCTTGAGCCACATCTACTCTCCAACCTCTACTTTTTAATCTTTATTAGTTGAGGGTTAATGATACATGTTATCATCCCATTCAATTTTTTTTTCCCATTGTTACCAGGGCAATGTGGATGTTCCACATACTACACTTATGAAGCAGGTTTTTGATTCTTTATTATTGATTTCACAAGGATGATACAGTTGTTGGTAAGAGAAGGCATAATGTCATATCCCAAATCTCCTATTTCCTTAGAGATATCCTTGTCTACAATACCATTGTGGAAAATAGAAATAATGTGTCCATTCTTAAAATACTTATTATAATCTTCTATGATTATAAACAATGCAATGTTCAGCATAGCAGATATACATTTTTTCATATGCTAATCTTTCCATGAGGTTTTTGAAGAAGGTGCTCCAGATGACCTGAACCTTAGACCTCCGGTCTACACTGTAGCCTTCTACACAGTGGGAACTCAGCATCCCCAAGATTATTTACACCTTAATGATGTCTTCCTGGTAATGAATATATCATTTGACACTCACATCCTGGTGTCATATAGTGTGATTTCATCTAAACATTTTGTAACCATGAGATATAAAATATAAAATTTTATAATTGGCTAAACAAAGCAAAAGTTCCCAAATGTCAAAGTTAAATTAGGGTCCTGCTTAAACTCCCATATGAAATGGGCAATATGAATTATTATGTATATAAATATATGAATACAATACATATATATGTTTTTATGTATATATCATGATGAAAGATTTTATCTAGAGGACTAAATTAAAATTAGTTTTCTCATTAGCTAGCACATGTTTATTTATGCAGAACTCAGAAGCTCTGAATTTCAACTTATCCTCTCAGGTTTACAGACATTTAAGCACATTATTAGGAACTGTGATTATTCGGCACACCAACACTCAGGTATCACCCAACTTCATTACTACCTGATTAATTAACCTGTTTAAAGTGTGAAAGTTGGCACCTTGTCATTAGAATCCATGGGAATAACTAATGAGAAACTATGAAATAATTTGTTCCTCAATTAAAAAACCTGAAAGAAGAGGTTTTATCTCATTATTCTTGTTTCCTGTTATCACCTGTACAAAGCCAAGATGATTTTGCAAAACTTACTGTCTGAAGAGAACAGACTATGCAACATCTCAGGGAGCATTTCACAGATCTTTAATAAAATGTGGTGTTATTCAACAGCAAAAGGTAAGCCAAGAAGGTTCCCGGGATAATGCATTCATTATAGAGCATCAGTGTTAAAACTAGTCCTTTCATCCTTCACCTGGTTCAGGTTTAAATGTGGCTTCTCTGTTAGAAGAGAGAAATAGTATTGTTCAATTTAGATCTGTCTAGAAGACTTCAGGAAAAAAAAATCATGAGAGATAATTATAGGTAGTATTAGTATAGCGGACTACTAAATTGCAACGTATCTATATATTAAAAACCATAGCACCAAGCCCAAATTTCTCTAATGTGCCTGATTTTATCAGTGACCACATTGCAGCACCTCTCAAATAGGGAATGGGGCAGGGGGAGGAGGAGTGACGATATAAAGGTCACTTGTTTTCCTTGTCCAGTTTCATGAGATCATATGCATCATAAAACAATGCTGAAGTATCCATGGTTATACTTTCCTAACCCAGAATTTTTTGTAATATTTATAGACTCACTTTCCTCCATACAAGGTAGTCACAGAGCATGCAAGTGCCAATGAAGGAAATGTCTACTGTTTAACATTAAAGTAAAGAAGCCCATATTTTTTTCTTGGACATAAAATGAGCAATCTTTCTTGCCTTTATTATTTTACATGCATTTCTGCAGTTAGTAAGGTTTTCATGCTCTGAACCATGGCAGGATATAGACTATAGAATCCATCCAATATAAAGTTAGGTATAAACGAATACAGATGTTAATTAATTGGATATCCCTATTTAAATTCCATGAAATGTATTCTGGATCATGTGTCCTAATTCCTTGTAAAAATCTTTAAGCTGAAGCCACCCGTGTTTAGTGAAGGAAATAGTCAAATTTTAAAAAACCGCATGCATATTTTTCCAAAATCAGGATTTTGTAAAGATAACCACAAAGTTTAAAATAACAAAATTTAATTAATCATGCTATAAAAAATCTTCATACCTGTTTTATATTATGAGCTTTATAATTTTAAACTGCAAAAAATCCTAGAAAAAAATAAAGAGCAGGCTGCTGGTGGCACATTTTAAATTTTTGCTTTATTTCCTGTAAACACTTCCATTTTAAAAGAATGAACAATTTAGATTCAAGTCCTGTATTTGGTCAATGATAACAGCTTCTGTTTATTCCATAATCTTCCTCCTTGCTCTATGTTTTCTTAAATCAACAAAGTATTAGCTTCATATAGTGTAATATAGTAATAAATTCATAAGTACACTACAACATAGGATTATTTATTTGATTTTAAGGATGTGAAAAAGAATTCAGGGACAAAAACAGTTTGGTAGAATCACTTATAAATCAAGAACAATAAAGAGAAATAATTAAAATCTGCCAAAATTAAAGAACAAAGAAAACAGTTTACTAAACCTAGTTATATCAGGGAAAAATGCATAATCATTTTAATAAACTTTATCATTCTAATTTAGGGAAAAACAAAAAGGAAAAGGAAAAAAAGAGGAAATGAAATAAATGGGGTCCAGTCAGGGAAGCCTCTATCTTATTTGTGCAAGATTAGATATTTCAACATCTATTCCAATCTGAAGTGAAAGGAAAGAAAATGACCTAAAACTTTAAAAACATCAATATCATTTCAAGGTAAACAATAGGTGCATTTAACCTGATTAGAAGATTATTTGTCCTTTTTTTTTCTTTTTTTTGGTCAAATTTAAACTTCAAAAAGAATAAAGTGACTTTTTAAAAGAAAAAGGTATCAAGAATATTTAGGCTAGTGGAAGATGAAAAAAAGGTTTTAACTAAAATGATGATCTTTGAGCTTAGTAATTTGTCATGGAAAGAGATTAAATGACAAATAAAAGTAAAACTTAATTCACTCTGAAGAATTAAACACAGATAGACACTATCCTAGTATCCTAGTGGTGTGCACAGAATAACAAGATGCCCCCAATTCTTACACATACACACATATATTTATATATTCTCTATTCTGTGCCAATATATTTCATATACAGCCCCTCTAAGTCATATGAACTTTCTCTTATTATGTTCTGTAATATTTTTAGCCTATAATAATACTCAAATATATATTAAGCATTTGGATACTTGTCTCCATTGTTAACTAATATAAAATACTAATAGGGGAAAAGACTACATTATAGTTTCTACTTGCCCAGTATCATCACCAATTTTCATGTGTAAGTTGATGATTGGCTAATTTTTATGCATTATTTAGGTGTAATAGTTACATCACTGCATTTTGACCCTTTCATTCGCAAGTCTCCAAAGTACTGGAAAATGGGAGTCTCTATTGGGAGAATGACTGGGAAGCTCTGAATTAATGGCATTCCTGGTAATGTTTTTAATTTATTTTTATGTCAATAGTGAAAAGCATTACTATTGTTTAATCTTATCTCCACTCCAGGACTAAAGGGAGTGTATTATGTGATTTCCTTCCTTTGTTGTCCTCCAATAGCAGGGGTCAGGTCCTACCTTATTCAGCACACACTAGAAAGGAACACAAGTGTAAATCAAGCTAAAAATAGTCATTGCCTCCTCACACATAACTGCTTAAACAACCAGGTTTCTCCCACTTTGTCCTCACTTATGTGCTAAGATTGGAGCCTGAGTGCCTCACCTCTGTAGTAGGATACCTCACCATCAAATTAGTGATTCTAACGTGATCATCTTCACCAAGTCTACAAATACTGGTGTTTGAAATTCAACTTAGCTTGAATAAAACTGTAGCATGGGAAACTACCTGTCACTCTGTCTCCTCTGTCAATTCACGTAGAAAACCACAGAGTTCTTCAGTTCATATAGACAGTAACTCTCCATCCTTTAAGATATTATTCAAGAAACATTCTGAATACTACCAAGAAAATGAACTGAGAAACTGAATCATGACTCTCAGCTGTTAAATGAATCCCACAGGAAATCTTTTAAAAATGGGATCCTTTAAAAGAGAATTTTACTCCATTAAACAATCATCATACTTAAAGTGGAGGGTATTTTGTAGAAATATTTTAAATTTTAAAATGTTCTGTAGGTTTTAATAAAGAGAGAGATAAGTTTGCAAAACCCTTCCTAACATTTGGCTAGCTCAGGTCAATTTCCAATTTTTTTACGGAAATGTCATCTACTTTCCTGCTGAAAGATTGATTATTACTCCTAAGAAAATATAGGAGTTGGTAGCATCTTAGACTGTGTTAATGATAGAAGGTAAGATGCAACAGATGTCTAAATTACTATCAGTACTTGATCACAGTGTCATATTTCTGAAGAGGGGGGCACAGTTGAATGAAATCATGTGGTCTAACGCATGCCAGGCATTATATGCACTTCATTCATTTGCACAACACTGAATGGTAGAAATTATCATCCCATTACACAGGCGAGGATACAAACCAGACAGAGAGAAAGTGTCTAATGTAGGGACATAATGATATTAAGTGGCGAAGCTGGTAGTGGAATCCACCACACTTGTCAGTTCTAGCTACCATGCCTGTTTTCTTGGTTGGTTGGTTGTTTTCTCTCTCTAAGCCAAGAAGTTTTCTATCAGTGGTACGTGAATAGCAGGTTACCTGATGGAGAGGAACTCTCTCAATCAGACCCAGTGGACTGAAACAGAGTGGCTGATCTGATAGTGTAAATGTGCTTTGTGGCTGTAGAAGATTGAATCATGGTCCCCACAAAGATGTGTTCAAGTCCTAACCCACAGTCCTGTGGTTGTGGATCCATTTGAAAATAGCTTTTGAAGATGCCATTATTAGTTAAAAGTGTGGACTAAATTTCTGAATAGGATCTCTGAAGAACCTATTTTGATGAGGCCAAATTGAATCAGGGAGGGCTTTAATCCAAGATGTCTGAAGTCCTTATAAGCAGAGGAAATAGACACAGTCAATAGAAGCAAGAAATAGGAGAAGCCAGAGAGAGACACATAGTCATGTGATAGAGATTGCCATCACCAGAATGCAGTAGTCTTTGAAGAAAGCATGGCCTTGCCAAGACATTGACTTTGGACTTCTAGCCTCCAAAATCATGAGACAATAAAATCCCATTGCTGAAGCAAACCAGTGTGTGGTATTTGCCACTGCTGGCAGCCCTGGCAAACTAAGAAAATGGCAATCAGCATTCTTCCAGGGGCAGCACAGGGACGTAGGGGTCTGGAGATGCAATTAGCTACTCCAAAACATTTTTTCCCCATTGCTACTTGGACATTTAAGATTTGTGACTTGTTAACTTTCTTGCCCATCATTGAAATACTGTTTACCAAAGGAACATAACCCTATGGTCATATACTCTCTCTAACAAGCATTAATGGACTTGTCTCTAAATATTAATTTGATTTTAGAAGTAAATTATTTAACTTTTGATGTGTCAGTGCCTTCACCCATGAACAGAGAACTCAACTCTTTTATTTGCTGATAAAGACTTATATCAAGACCTCAAAAGTATATTCACTTTTTGAAAAGAAATACAAATAGAAAGTATAATTTTTAGCACTCCAACAATATTTATATTGCTTATGTATCAAATCATGAAAATTATCATGACTTTTTAAAAAAATCCCCATTTGTATATTTCTTTCTGGTGTAATGGCATAACTTTCAGTTTAGGTAGTGAAATTTCAAAATAAATTGCAAAACAAATCAATCTCCAATAGATAAATGAAAAATGTGCAATGAAGCTAAAAATATCCTCCACCAAGGTGCTAGTTGGCTGTGTTGCTTAGCTACCCATGACCACACAGGCTGACAGCACCATGAACTCCCAGGCTGAGCTGGGTATAATTACCAACCAGATTTCCATTTCATTAAGTTCCATGAGCAAATCTTGAGAATTTTGAAATATGCATATTTAGAAGATTTTGCCATTGTAAATGAGGGCAAAATTCACTTCTTTAAAAAAAAATGATACTCCATAGTGTGTCAATGGGTAAATTAATTAAAACTTCCTTAGGTTAAAATAACGGCAGTTTTGAAGTCAAAATTCTATTTTACAAGATACTAGCTATATACAAAGAGTTAGGCGCAGTGGAGTTTCTTTTCTTTCATTTTTTTCATCAACACTGCTTTTATTTTTTGCTTTAAATACAAATGACATGATGAATGAAAGAATGAGGACAACTTTGTCTTCTTGTACACCTACAAAACATTGATTTTTCTTTTCCATCCAGGGTAATATTTTCATGCTTCTCTCCTCAATTCTAATGTTTAAATGGAGGTTAATTTCTCAAATATCTTAGATGATTTAGCAGAGTCTTGTGCTGAGAATGCAGTAATTCAGTTCATCAGACAACAAAGCCCATTAGCAGATATTACCAAGTTACTACTAAAAGGCAAGGATAAAGGAAATGCAGAGATTCATATCCTTTCATAATTAACACACAGAGCTTTGAGTGCAGATTACAGCAGGATTATGGTGAATTAAAGAAGTACATGTGATGCTCGTTTTATAGATTTCTCATTGTTTATCATACTTATCTGAAATCTATATGCATTCCTTTAATTCCACAAGCATATAATTGAAACAAATAGCTGAAATCCATTTATATAATCTAAAAGCAATAAAAAAAAGATTATGCTGCAAGCATATTTGCATCATTTACAATTGAATAACCTGGACATTTTACTGTTCCATTTCCTCCATCTTTAAGACTAAACTTTGGCCCTCTGATTTGGGCTGACTTTATATTATTTTAATATTATTTTAAATTGTTTATTAAAATAGTACGTACATAAGGCAACAAACACATCCCATAGTACAAATAAATTTAAGGTTAAAATTAAAAGTCTCTGGCTTCTTTCCTTACCACTACAAATTATTTTTTTTTAATATTTATGATTTTAATTCCTCTGGAAGATATTTTCATAATTTTGATAATATATTTATATCTTCATTCTAGACCAAATATATTGACTTCTTGAAAGGAAATAAGAGGATTTATCCTATATACAATCTATCCCAGTGTTTGACTTGCTTTGTTATTTTTACTTTTTATATTGGTTGCTTTTGTAACTTTAAATGAGCTATTTAAAGCCATATTTTTTGTTCCTCTTTTCATAGAATATCTTGACTCTGCATTTTGCAAGATGAGAGTATTCAAATCCCTACTTGTTTCTTTTCCTTTCTTCCTAGTTGTTACACCTCTTCTTTCTCAGTTATACTTATACTTTTACATTGTCAAAATTCATTCATAGTGGAGCAGGTATAGCTCAGTGATTGGGTGCCTGCTTCACATACACAAGGTTTTAGGTTCAATCCCTGGTACCTCCTAAAAATATATAAAAGTCATTCATTTATTCATTCAAGTGTGTATTGATAATCAACATCTATTATGGACACTGTTTTAGGTTCATGGGATATAAGGTGTAACATGTCACTTTTATCCTGTAATTACAAGAAAGTCTGCATACCTGGTTGTAAAGCCCCTTGAAATAGGGCTTAAAATGACATGAAACTGTAAATATTGTTCAATGATAGATCAAGTCGTATACTAAAATTATTCTTTTTTTGCTACGGGTACAATATCATGTCATCTGAACTATTTGAATAAAATTAAGCATACAGTCAAGAATAAAATTTATTCCCATTAATTTACTTCCCTGAATTTCTTTATAGCATGCCTCATTTTAATTTGTTTTACATTTAGACCATGACTTTATCATATAATTTTCTGTGTTTATTTTTCTGGTCATTTCTAATTTCTTTTTTACTTCCCATTTGACTTTATCACATATTTAATGATTTCCACCTTTCAATCATAAGTTTTCCTTCTTTGAAACTCCCCTTTTAAAGCAGCATTTTCCCTGTAGGCCTCTATTCCCCTCCTCCCATCTGGGACAATTGCCTTCTAAGCCTGAATTAGATCATTCTTTCTGGTACTTTCCTTCACAGATCTACTGAATGGCAATCATTGTTTCCTGGATTACATGCCTCCTTCTTTTGAGGTGTATTCTCTCATGTTGCTATAAAAGATATTTCTCTATGAAAAAAAATGCATGGAAAATAAATTTTCTATAGCCTTGCATATTTAAAACCTTTATGCTTTTATTTTACTTGAATGACAATTTATCTGGGTATAAAATTTTGAAGGCATTGAACCTTTTCCTTCCAGCATCCAGTGGAGCTATGAATTTATAATGCCAGTATCATTTTGTTTTCTTGTAGGTGACTTTTTTGTCCTCTTCAAGTTTTCAAAGTCTTCTAATTATCTGTAATGTTCTCAAATTTTACAGTAATGTGTGACTACATTACTTTTCCTCTCATTGAGTGGATTATGGTGGTTTGGAGCGGTTTAACTCAGTAAAATATGTTTTTAAACTTCATCCATCCCTGAGGATATGAGTTCATTGTTAAGTAGAACTTTTTAATGAGGTTATTTCAGTTAAGGTGTGGCTCAGGAGAATCAGGATGGCTTTTGATCCTGTTACTGGAGTTCTTTTAAGAAAATGAAATTTGTGCAGATAGAGAGAAAGCCATGGGAAAAAAGAAGCTGAAGGTCAACAGAACCTGAAAGATATGGGAGAGTCCAGGAGATGCTACCATGTGTGTTGCTATGTCACGAAGGAGTCAAGGACCAAGGATTGTCAGCAGTCATCCTCAGAATGCCAGTTTTTGGGAAGAAAGCATCACCTTGATGAGCTCTTGGTTTGGACTTAATTTGACTTGTCTTAGCTTCAAAACCATGAGTCAATAAATTCCCATTGTTTAAGCCAACCCATCGCACGGTATTTGTTTTGGCAGCCAATAAACTAAAACACAGAGTAATAAGGGAGATCTTTAATGTTTTTTAAAAAATGCATATGTCCCTTCCCACTCCTTTTTCTCAAGTTTTCTATTTGTGGAACAAATTGAATGTTGGACCACCTAGTTTGTGTATGTGTGTGCATATGTGTTTCATATTTTCCAGTTCTTTTGCTTTTGTACTATGTTCCTTTTTTTCTATTTTCTATCTTACTGAATTTTTAAGACTTTTTAAAAACTCTTTAAGAGCTTTTAGTTTTTGCCTGATGCCCTTACTTTCTAATATCATATTTATGTTTCTGGACACAAAATAGTTTCTATTCTCTGTTGGTGTATTAAAGGATTTTTTTTACTCTATCTCAATGTATATTTCTCTGGATCATCTTTTATTCCAGATTCCTGTTTCCCCTGATTGCTTATTTCAGTGATGTTTTGGTTCTCTTTGCATACCCAATAATTTTTTATTGCAAATTTATTTAAGGAAGGACTGGTTACCCTGCATCTTTTCTTTATTGTTGATGGAGCAGGTCTGATTTCTTACTGAGTCTCTTCTCTTAGTGGGAAAACCTCAAGTAGAATGAGGTTTATGGTGAGCGATGATCATTTTTGCAAACACTTGTGCTGCAATTCCACACATGCCAAAATAAAAAGGGCTTTATTTTAGGCACCAGTTTCCATTAAAAAATTTTTGGCTATCCCTACACTTTTTGTATAATTTCTTTTAAAAATATATATGTGTTTGTTTGTTTGTGTTTACATTATAGCTTGTGGTCTGTGTGCATGAGTGTGTGTGTGTGTGTGTGCATGCTGAGGAGAGAGTGTTGTTATAGGGATATTGCCTAGCATAGATGACTATATTTAATTAATACCCTATGTATCTCCCATGTGCCTCTTAGCAGTCCCACTGACCCTGGGACCAGAGTTTCTTAAAGGTTTTATTCTTAAATATTAATAAGGTTAAATTCCTCACCACCTTGAAGTTGTTCTCAAATGTTAGCTTCTCAATTAAAGTGATACTCTAATCCTTCTATTTAAATTGCAATCCCCATCCCTTTCTAGTATTCCAGATTCCTTTTGACATGCTCAATTTTTACCATTCCATTATCACCTTTTAACAGACCATAATCTAGATGTATAGCATGCTATATAATTTAATTGTTTTTATGTTTTATACTCACTCTTTTGCCAAACTGAATGAGATATATTTAATATATTTAAATTAGTATAAGTTTTAATGGGCTAAGTGATGAAGAAATGCCTTAGCTGTCAATTATACTGCTACTACAATTTTAATGGAAAAGCAACAGTTTATTAATCCACAATTTACTGGAGCAAGAAAACATGTTAGGAACTTTGCACAGTGCAGCATTCTAACTAAAGGAAAAGTGGATCACCTTGGAATTTAGCTAGTAGAAGAACTGCAGTGCTTGTTCATATTTATTGCACATCCTTTGGCTTCCTGTTGGTTCATGACATAGCCATAATGATTTTTTTAATTGAACTTCTCTGGTTAATATATCCTTGGGATTCTATTTTTCTTGTTTAAAGAATTGCTAAAATGTATTCCAAAGAGAAATATTGGGATTGGATCAGTTCAGTAGTTTTTTAAAAAAGTGTTAAGGGCAATTGGATAATATCCTAATGGGATTATATGGAAAACCCCAAAGTATTCATATTTTTTAGCCAACAGTAAGGAAATTTCAGAGTGTCAGCTAAAAGCACCTAGCTGGGAAAGTGAGGCCAGACTCTATGCATTTCTATCGCCCTATGGGAAGAATGAATTAATTACAACCCTTCATTTAAAGTCAAATAAATTGAATTTCTGCTAAAATATTGGAAGATGTTAACAAAATGTGCAAGGCTATCAGTTATTTCCAGTAGTTAATTTCTTTTCAAGAATTACACTAGCAATTTTGAAAAGTAGAAGAATCAAGATTGAATGGGTACATGTTGATGGCTTTTAATCAGGATCATTTGTAAGAGTACATATTAAATGGTATTTAAGTTTTTGAAATACTTTGTTCTAAGGAAAAAGTCTTAATATCTGGTCTATGTGTATGCGTGTGTATGAATGCTTTTAAGGAAGATCTATAATATTTTAGTTTTAAAACAGCCTACTTAAGAAAATCTATACATTCTCCCACATATATTTCCTTATTGTATTAAACACATTTCATACACAAAAGCAGTCAAATGCTTCATCGCCTCTGATTTCAATACTCAATGTAAAAAAATTGTAGTGTTGTTCTCCTTCCCATAGCATTAGAAAAAAGAAAAGGTATGTTAAGCCTAAGAGAAGAAAGAGCTATGATGGTAGTCTCCTGGCAGACATACATTAAGAAAGATAATCTCCTTTCCTACCAAGTCAAAATAATTTATTGAACAACCAATATGTGCAAAGCATTGCACGAGGTCCTGTGGAAGATTTTAAAGAATTTTGGGGGATTTTTTTTTTGTCCTCCAGAGAATTAAAAATAAAATAAATAATTTAAAATAAATTACCTATTTTAGTATTTATCACTTTTTTATTTATAGAAATAAATGCATGGGAAAGGGTTAAGCTCTCTCATCTTTCTCTAGGTTTTAATATACTCTGTTTTGTTTTGTTTTTTCTAACTTCACTCCTTCCCTTTCCTGTCCTTCCTCAGGGTACCAAGGGCATGAGTGAAGTTTATCACTTGGATTAATAGGATGTGTTTTCAGGAAAAAACAATGGTTGGCACTGCATAATTTTATGTATTCCTTAGTACTTCCCCTTCTGTGAGAACTGTGGGATAGGAGAAGATGATATAGTATGACTGATTACAAAAAACTCAAGTTACCAAACCTAAAATGAAAGAAGATTGTCAAATGGGGCAGCACATTTCACACTTAAAAAAGAAGTTGGGCAGTCTACAACCAATAAATCTAGTCAGTGAGGAGCTATAGATGAGAAACAATTAAGAAAAATTTCTCCAACTCCAAGGCATATCAGGCTACTAATGAAAAATAAAAATTGGACAGTGCAAGCCTTCAACAAATAAAGTGATTTTTAAATTTAATGATGTTCTTTTGAAATGAAATAAGTTTCATTTTTGAGATATCTTTGCTATTTATGACCAATAAGAGACAAGATAGTAAATCTTTAAATGCAAGAACTCTGAAGGTATTTTGTAATTTGTTTCAAAGAATATTTATTAGCTAAAATGTAAGAAAATGTGACTAAAATCTTTTCCATACCATTTATTCATTCAACCTTTAATTCTTCCTGTGTAAAACCTATATCGATTATACAATGTGCACTTTAAGAAACATGAATGAATTTTGCAACTACCCCATTAGGTTTTCTTGGAATGTATATGTATATATTGGCATAAGAGGAGGGGAATGGAAAGGCAGTTGGAGAGGATTACCATAATAAAATAAAATCATTCTGGGATGCTTTCCCAAATGAGAAATTAAGGGAAGGAATAATAATGATAATAATGATAATAATTAAAGAAGGTTGGGTAAAAATTTACTTAAGTTCAACAAAAACTGTTTAAGAAAATAATAGGATGAAATTACTCATTTCTCAAGAGAACAATTGTAATGAATATGAGAAAGTGGTAGTGAAACAATTCTCTTACAATCTTCATATCTTAATCATGTGATCCTCATAGGATGCCAAAATCCAGTCTTAAAGCCTGAATAGGCTTTTTTTTTTTTTTTTTCTGGGAAAATCTGTTAGCTGTAGTCATTGGACTTAACGTTTTCTTCAAAATTAAATAAATGTCAGGGAGGTAAGAAAGTAATAAGTTGATCATATCTTGATAGGGATTTGAGTTACCCAGTTACTTACATGCATTTGACAGAATTAATGATTTATGTATTTAGGATTTGGACGTTACATTGTACAAAAATTTTACATAAAAAAGGATAAAGGGATATTGACCTCTAGCTAATGATATGAGGGCTGAAGTGAATAGGAGGAAGTAGTAATGCCTGCAACTTAGCTTGAATTGCAAAGAAAAAAAAAGACGGATTGGTGGATAGATGGGAGGGGATAATTAGATATATAATAAAGCAAGTATTATAACATGCATGTTAGTTGTATGATCTATGTGGTGAATAAATGAATGTTCACCGTAAATTTCTTTAATCTTTTCAGTATGTTTGAAATTTTTTTATAAGAAAAAATTTTAAAAAGGAAAATGGTACAAAACACCCATTAGTAAAGAAATTAAACTATTTCATGTGCACATCTTTTCATATTTAAGCAAATCATTCCCATTTTTCAAGTATAAAATCTTTAGACATGAAGATATAAATTCCATAGCAATTATGTAATCAATATTTTGAATTGAAGTTTGTAGGCTAAAAATATAAACATTTATACAAATGTGTTCACTTGGTTCATCATTATCTAACATTTTTAGAACGAGTTCAATAACTTAACAAGTAATTTTGAGTTATGTCTGGTATGGGGTATTATTGGGTGGGGATGAGGGAGTATTAAGGAGAAGTAATAAGGGCAGAGCATGGAGCGCTCCTTGGGATAAAGCACCCCCAGGGCTAAGTAATCATGTGGGGGCACTCTTCTGGACAAGGGACGAGTCACAACTTCACAGAGGAAATGAATTGGTTTCAAGGTAAAATATTCCCCCAAATTAAAAACTAAAGGGGCAGTGGATGTGGCTCAAGCAGTTGAACACCCACCTACCACATGGGAGGTCCCAGGTTGGGTTCCTGGTGCCTCGTGAAAAAAACAAAAACAAACAAGAAAGCTAACTCAGGGGAGCCGATGTGGCTCAGTGGTTGAGCACCGGCTTCCCACATAGGAGGTCCCAGGTTCAATCCCTGGCCCTGGGTACCTCAAAAAAAATAATAATAATAAAATAAAATAAAATAAATAAAACAAGTAAAGGGAGTTTTTATGAAACAGGAACAACTTTACTACCCTGAGCCAGTTAAGTCTGTGTTTTACTGGAATTCTTGGAATCAGAATTGGCATCCACATATCACAATAAAGCTACCTGCGATGATTACCACATGCTAAAGTAGACTTCCAATCACACATAAAACATTTAAGAGATACACATGACCATGTTTCTTTTAGAAAGATGTCTAAGGCATTATTTACTAGGACTTATTGGCCCAAGTGTATAAATATGCTTAATCTCCCAGAAGTATTTTCTTTGGGTTACATAAAGGTAGGCAATACAGTGCCCTGATGGGGGTAGAGTATTCAGGAATTTGATCAATGAACTCAATTATGGCTCCATTCCAAGGATTTCTAGCCTTCATTTACAATGATACATAGTTGCCTACACACCTGACACCGCTCCCCAAATCTCTTCAATAAATAAGAAGGAAACTTCGGAGCATGTGTGCATACTCTCTCTGCCTTTCTGCCTCTTTCTCTCTCTCACTTTTACAGCTCTTCTGGGTCCCCAGCTGATTTTCTTCGCAAGGTTAGTTGCTAATACATTCCTAGCACCCATGCATTATTAATGCTCACTGCTCTCCAAGGTGGCAGTGACAAATAGGAAGCAAAATCCACTGACTAGTGGGGAATGTACTTTTTAGTCATGCTTGAATTTTTCAATCCATTCTGCTTGTTGAGGATTTTTCAGTAGAGGTTCTGTGACAGAATATGCCTTTCTACCTCTCTCCTTCCTTTATCCACTCCCCCTACTTTTTGTTTTTGAAATTCAAGAGACATTCCAGTAACCAGGAAAGATTATGCATCGGGGGTTTGAGGGGAGTAGAGCAAAAGTATCTTTCATGGTTCCAAAAGCAGGCGGGTGGTTGTTTCTCTTTACTTGTAGTAAGTGGTGGTTTTGACTCCAAAAAGACTATGCTTGTAGTCAAGTACATTATAATATTTTAACTAGGTAATGCCAACTGTAGTATTCCCAGAAATACTACCAAGTGTGTATCATGAGAAACATTGAGTTTTTAATGTGCTGATTTGTTTCTTCAGATATAAAATCCTATTCATTTTGCAATATAAAGAAGCAATCTGAGGAGTACATTCTGAGATGGTTATTGGGTACTATAAATCCCACTAGCAGTTCTATTACATTTGTTTAATTCAGAATTACTTCATTTAAAGTATTATATTTTTATGTGTGTAATGATGAGCTTTTAGAAAATACCTTTTGGTGCATAAAACCTTAACTGGTAGAGAACACAGAAAATGGAATTCCCCAAGCCACTGGAGTTGGGAGAAAGTCATTCTTACCACATTGCCTCAGTTTGAAAATAGAAATAACGACATTTAACAGCAAAATTTCTAGTTTCCACAAAATCCGTGTTTTTGAATTCTTAATACTCTATTCATAGCATGGTGACCACTGTTCTCAGGTGGGGAAAATTAATAATAAGATTAATAATAATTGGAGGGCTAATACTAGAGAAGCAGTGATGACACTGACCCCATATGTGGAGTTTTAAATTTTTCTAGGGAAAGAGAAAGGTAAAATTATTCTTGTGTGTGTGCCTATGTGTTACCTAATATTTTGTTAGTAGCTTCTAACACATTACCTCATTTAAATGTGACAAATAGTGAGGTAGGCATTAGTATATATGTTTTATAAATAAAAATAAAAACTGAACCAGTATAACTGATTTAGAGAGAGCAAAAAAGACCAGCATGTGGTAAAAATGAACTGAAATCCAAATCAATTTGACATCAAGCCTGTGTTCTAAACCTTATACAATTGTTGCCTCCTAAGACCTGAATTCCTGTATTACAATATGATTATATTTGATTCATGGAGTTGCTTTAGCTAATGGTTATTGCATATGAAACTATAGTTATTTCTAGGTTGGTATCGACTTAAACCCATGTAAAAGTGTTTTCAAACATGGATAATTGGCTCAGAAGCATGATTTTTATAGTTCAAATTCTGTTAGAGCCCATTATGTGCTAGGAATTAACACATGTATTGAGCCATGAAAGAATCCATTAAAAAAATGTGTACTCTCTTGAAGGTGAATGCTAAATTAATACCTATGTATAAGCACAGAATCTGGTATTTTTACAAGTAAAGAAACAAAAAAGGAAATCTTCGATTTCTAAGCATTTGTAACTCAATATTTCAACACAAATTAAACAAACATGATTTGGCAGATTTGAAAGAATACTCCAAATCAGGAAGATAAGTCTAAAATAGAAATAAATATAAAAACTAAAGCTATAAAGCTAGAGTTGACTAAAATAATGAAAAACTTTGAGAAAAAGACAAAATTATCTCAAAAACAAAGACTAAATTACAATGTGCCCATGGAAAAAAATAGATTTGACTGAAAATATAGTAAGAGACTTTGAAGAATGAGAGCAACCAAGAGAATGAAAACAAAATAAAGAAAATAAGCAAGAAATGTCTAATAGAAAGTAATAGATATAGAAGAAGGGCAATGAAATCACATCTAATTTCTTATCTATTCTCGTCAACTTGCATGTTCCAACAGAAAATATATTCTTCAAGTCCCAGTAACTGGTGAGAAGACAGTTTCTAGTTAGTGTCACCAGACCTGGCTTTCTGGGATCCCTAGGCTGGGCCAGGCTAAGGTTGAAAAGGACACCACTCTTTTTTTTTTTTTAATATACTTTTTTTTTTTTTTTT